>CAUYQG010180518.1:0-11816 GCA_963574415.1 Tarsius wallacei | reverse complement strand
AAGTTTTTTTTTTTTTTGAGTTGGAGTCTCACTCTGTCACTCAGACTGGAGTGCAGTGGCCGCTCCTGGCCACCACAGCCTCGACCTGCTGGGCTCCGGCGATCCTTCCGCCTCAGCCTTCCAAGTAGCTGGAACTACAGGAACGCGGTACCACGCCCGGCTAATTTTTTGATTTATTGTAGAGATGAGGTCTCACTTGCCCAGGCGGGTCTCGAACCTGCAGGCTCAGGCAATTCACTCACCTCGGCCTCCCAAAGGCGTGGGATTACAGGCTGAGCCACCGAGCCTGGCTCATACTGTATTCTTATATCACATTGCCTAAGAATAGTGAGCTCAATATTAGAGTCTGTTCACTTCCTTTGTTCTTTATCTTAGAAACCTGTTAACTTTCTAACTTTTGTGTACATAGTAATAGACTATGTTGATCTTACTCTACTCCACTGAAACTTAAAATGTATTTTAAATCAACTTATCAGAGCTTTTTTTTACATCTCTGAATTTATATTAGAACATTAGCTACTAATTATCTCACTGTAGCCTGAGGTTATCAAGATCCAGCTTGGAAACAGTGTCCATGGAGTGCCCATGTTGGCATGGGCTGTCAAGCAGCAGATGCCCAAATCTGGGACACCACCAGGGAGCTCAGCAGCCAAGCAAGTTCATTCAAAAACTCTACAGCCAGAAGCATACATTTTAACTCATCCACACCAGCTGCGTGGGCCCAGCGAGATATGTCTTCTTCCTCAGTGGGGGCGCTGTTGGCATCTTGGACAATTATTTGTCCTGCTGACTTGTTTCTTTTTTTTCTTTTTTTTTCAGTCAGGGTCTTACTCTTTTGCCCAGGCTGGAGTGCAGTGGCATGCTCACAGACACCGCATCCTTGACCTGCTGGGCTCAGGCGATCCTTCCGCCTCAACCTTCCGGCTAGCTGGAACTATAGATGTGCTGCCACGCCCTAGTATTTTCTATTTTATTGTAGAGACAAGGTCTCACCAAGTTGCCCGGGCTGGTTTCAAACTGGCAGGCTCAGACAATCCACTCATCTCGGCCTCCCAAAGTGCTGGGATTATAGGCTGAGCCACTGAGCCCGGCCTATGCCCGACTAATTTTTTGGTTTATTATAGATACAAGGTCTTGCCAAGTTGCCCAGGCTGGTCTCGAACCCCTGAGCTCAGGCAATCCTCTTGCCTCTGCCTCCCAAAGTGCTGGGATTACAGGCTTGAGCCACCATACCTGCTGTCCTGTTTCCTACACTGCAGGCTGTTCAGCACCACTGTGCCCCTCGCACCGTCACCAGCCCCGGCCATGCCATCACTGTGACAAGCAGGAATCCTTCACTCAATTCCATGCCCCAGCAGGGGGTTGGGCAGTGCCACTCCAGATTGAGACCTTTGTGCTGATGATTGAGGGATGGCAGCCACTCAGCTGGTTTCTCAGTGATGTAGCAGGGGCTTTGCTTCCTCTTTAATGTCTTGGCAGGTTCAGCGGACACTGGGGATGTCACATGATCGGCATGTTGCTGCCACCGCACATACCCCACAAGGCTTCCTCATAGACACTTCCCAGGATGTCCGGGGCCAGATTAATTTCTCTACCCAAGAGACAGGTCTGTTCCTCACCACAGTTATTCTAATGATTGGAGGTTCCTATGAAGTTAGGGAAATGATGAGGAAGTACATAGAGGTGACAAAAAAGTAGGAAGAAAATTCAGCCTTAAATGCCAAAAGCCACAAGTGGTCCTGGAGACTGCTGACATCCAGTGACGTTAAGTGGCAGTCCCACAGCAGTCTGGGGGCAAGGTCTCCAGGTGACTGTTATAGTCTCTCAATTTTACCTTATCATCTCCAGCTGATCAAATTCTGGGAAAGCAACCAAAACAGAAACACATTTTATAATACAGAATTCCAATTAATAAATTTATTACAAGCCGGGCTCGGTGGCTCAGCCTGTAATCCCGTGCTTTGGGAGCCTGAGGTGAGTGGATTGCCTGAGCCCGCGGGTTCGAGACCCGCCTGGGCAACTTGGCGAGACCTCATCTCTACAATAAATCAAAAAATCAGCCGGGCGTGGTAGCGCATGCCTGTAATTCCGGCTACTGGGAAGGCTGAGGCAGAAGGATTGCCGGAGCCCAGCAGGTGGAGGCTGCAGTGGCCGGGAGCAGCCACTGCACTCCAGTCTGGGTGACAGAGTGAAGCTCCAACTCAAAAAAAAAAAAAAAATTATTACAAAAGAGTATTTCTAGTCATTAGAATACTTGAGACAGTTACTAAAATAGATATAGAGCAAAAGAAAATGCATGGCCATGTGAGATAGCCATACTCAAAGCACTTTTCCAGCCAGAAAATTCCTACAGCCAGATCAAGCCCAGTCTACTTTGGAAAATACCAGTCTTAACTGCCCTCTTTACTAGGCAGGTGTACTAAAAAAGAAATTTTCTCAACTTTCTCAACAGAGATATTAGATAATTCTTCACTGTGTAGCATAGGACATTTATTCAGGATTAATATATATTTAACACATTTGGCCCCTACACGCCAGTAGTGCCTTACAATCATTTTGACATTCAAAAGCTGCAGCACTTTTTTTTTTTTTAAGTCAGAGTCTCACTCTGTCGCCCAGGCAGGAATGCAGTGGCATGCTCAATGCCACCACAGCCTCGGTCTGCTGGGCTCAGGGATTCTTCCGCCTCAGCCTTTCAAGTACCTGGAACTATAGGTGTGTGCCACCATGCCCAGCTAATTTTTATTTATTGTGGAGATGAGGACTCACCAAGTTGCCCAGGTTGGTCCCGAACCTCTGGGTTCAGGCAGTCCTCTCATCCAGCCTCCCAAAGTGCAGGGATTACAGGCATGAGCCATTGTACTCGGCTACAACACCTTTCTTAATCCCACTTTCCTGCTCCTCCACCCATGTCACACACAAAGAGAGGCAACTTCAGTTGAGAACCAGCACTAGCAGATATCCTAAACCATCAGTCACTGCACAGACTTCTTTGCAGGCAATTACTCCAGCGGGATAGTCTCTTTTGTTCATGGTGCATCAACTTTTTTCCTAGTTTCAAGTTCAAGATGGTGTCCCCAGCCCTTAATGGTGCATAAGGAGCAGGCAAACACCATTAATTTTAACTCAATCTGTTAAGCCAGAGTTTCTTTCTTTTTTTTTGGAGTTGGAGTCTCACTCTGTCGCCCAGACTGGAGTGCAGTGGCCGCTCCCGGCCACTGCAGCCTCGACCTGCTGGGCTCTGCGATCCTTCCGCTCAGCCTTCCAAGTAGCTGGAGCTACCACGCCCGGCTAATTTTTTGATTTATTGTAGAGATGAGGTCTCGCCAAGTTGCCCAGGCGGGTCTCGAACCCGCGGGCTCAGGCAATCCACTCACTTCAGCCTCCCAAAGTGTGGGATTACACGCTGAGCCACCAAGCCCAGCTAAGCCAGAGTTTCTTAATAGATATGGGAATTATAGGTTGGAAGAAAGAAAACATTGTTTTCTACCCAGTATGGAAGGTTCTGAAATTTGGCAGTATAATATTTAGTAAAATGAGCTTCACGTAAGGTCAGTATCTTCTATTTCAAAAATGGGATCTTTGTACTTCCTATGTTAAAAAATGCTATAGTAGCAATTATAAAACTGGAGAACAGGTATCTCTAGGGAGAACTTAACAGAGGGTGGGGAACCAAAGACTTAGTAATGATCTAGGAATTCCTACAGGTTTTTATCAACTTTGTGTAAAAAATCAGCTGAATCACTTTGGTTCTGTGCAAGTGTACCTCAACTTTGGAGTCTTCTATGAGGGGCCAGAGATGGACCACAAACAGAACGAAAGAAAACAACTTAATGACACTCTGGATGCAATAGAGGTAATGGAGTGTGTTGTGGGAGAGAAACATCTGTGGAAACTGATTTTAAATTTAAATTAGGGGAGTAGGGCTGGGCACAGTGGCTTACACCCAGCACTTTGTAAGGCCAAGGTGAGAGGACTCTCGCGGCCAGGAATTCAAGACCAGCCTGGGCAACACAGTGAGAACTCGTCTCTTATTTTAAAATTAAATTTTAAAAAAAGTAAACAGTAAAATTATGGGAGTAATATCATTTAAGAGGGTTCATTTGGGTAGAAACCAAACAGACAAGGGGGGATTTGAATCCTTTAATAAATTATGACTTGGAGTTCTTGGAATTCCTCACTTGTCCCATACCTAGGGTTGCCAAACTATGGCTCACAGACCAAATCTGGACCATTGCTTTTTTTTTTTTTTTTTTTTCAAAGAGACAGGGTCTCGCTCTGGCACCAGGCTGGAGTACAGTGGTTCACTGCAGCCTTGAACTCATAGGCTCAAGTGATCCTCCCACTTCAGCCTCCTGAGTAACTGGGACTACACATCACCATACCCGACTGATTTTTTGCAGACAGGGTCTTGCTATGTTGCCTAGACTGGTCTCAAACTTCTGTCTTCGTCTCCCAAAGTGCCAGGATTATAGGTATAAGTCACTGTGTCCAGACTTTTTATTTTTTTGAGTTGGAGTTTCAATCACCCTAGCTGGAGTGTTATGGCACACTCACAGCCACCACAGCCTTGACTTGCAAGGCTCACTTGCAATTCCTCTCTAAATTTGCCTCCTTTGATCCTTCCGCTTCAGCCTTCCAAGTAGCTGGAACTACAGGCATGCACCCTTACACCCGACTAATTTTTTTGATTTATTGTAGAGATGAGGTCTCACCAAGTTGCCAGGCTGGTCTTGAACCCCTGGTCTCAGGAAATCCTCTTGCTTCTGCCTCGCAAAGTACTGGGATTATAGGCATGAGAGATTTACCTATTCTGTACATTTTATATAAATAGAATTATACAGTATGTTGCCTTTTGTGTCTGGCTTCTTTCCCTTAGCACTGTCAAGTTTCATCTGTGTTTTAGCATATTATCAGTACTCTATTCCTGTTTATGGCTGAATAATATTCCATTGTACTTTTTTATTTACATTTTTATCCATTCTTCAGTTGATGAACATTTGTGCTGTTTCCACCTTTTGGTTATCGTAATGCTGCTATGAACATTTATAGTTTTTGAGCCAGGCACAGTGGCTCCCCAGCACTTTGTGAGGCAGAGGAGAGAGGATTGCCTGAACCCACGGGTTCGAGACCAGCCTGGGCAACATGGCGAAACCTCGTCTCTACAATAAATCAAAAAAAGTAGCTTGGTGTAGTGGCACAGCCTGTAGGTCCAGCTACTTAGAAGGCTGAAGTGAAAGGATTGCCTGAACCTAGCAGGTCGAGGTTGCAGTGGTTGTGAGCATGCCACTACACTCCAGTCTGGGTAACAGAGACTGACTCAAAAAAAAAAAAAGGACATTTACAACATTTTTGTTTTTACTTCTGTATACCTGGAAGTGGAATTGCTAGGTCATATGGTAACTTTGTGAGATGCTGTCAGACTGTTTCCATGGTGGCTAAACCATTTTAAAACACCCACAAGCAGCGTATGAGAGTTCTAATTTCTCCACATTCTCACTGATACTTGTTATTTTATTTCTTAGAGGGAGGGTCTTGCTATGTTGCCTAGGCTGGTCTTTAACTCTTGGTCTCAATGATCCTTCCGCCATGGCCTCTCAAAGTGCTGGAATTATAGACATGAGCCACTGTGCCTGGCCTTGTTTTTTTTATTATAACCACCCTAGTGGGTATAAAGTGGTATCTTGTGGTTTTGAGTTGCGTTTCACAATTTTTTTTTTTGAGTCAGTTTCACTCTGTTGCCCAAGCTGGAATGCAGTAGCATGCTCATGATCACTGCAGCCTCGACCTGATGGGCTCAGGTGGTCCTTCCACCTCAGTCTTCCAAGTAGCTGGAACTACAGGTATACGCCACCATGCCCAGCTAATTTTTTGATTTATTGTAGAGACGAGGTATCACTATGTTGCCCAGGCTGGTCTTGAATGCCTGGACTCAGGCAATCCTCTCACCTCTGCCTTCCAAAGTAATATAAGCCACTATGCCCAGCTGGCCTTGTATTATAGCCACCCCAGCAGGTATAAAGTGGTATCTTGTGGTTTCGAGTTGTATTTCCCTAATAATTAATAACACTGAGCACCTTTTCATGTGCTTATTGGACATTTGCATATTTTCTTTGGAGAAATATCTATTCAAATCATTTGCCCCTTTTTCTTGACCATTACAGAAGTTTATTTAACAAAAAGTTTAATACAAATGTACATGACCCGATTTTGACATCACAGTAAAACAAGCCCTTTAGAGAGAAGACAGACTTTTCTACTTAAAACCCATTTATACTTGTTCCAAAGCTGCTAACACGAAGATACCATTTCCCTGTATTACCACCATGTCATTATTGCTCTGCTGTCCGCTAGCTGCCATGTCTACACATGAATCTATCACAAGATTCACAAAGAGATCAAATCCCACAGCATTCCTTAGACATGTCTGCCATCATTTAATTTCAATAACTTCTTGCCCATTAATTTTTTCAACTTGAGAGGGTGAGCTTTGTTCATGGTATCTGCTCCTTGGGCTCAGAGATACCTTGAAATGGAATTCGTGCCCTCCTTCACACTCGTGCTGTAGGCCTGGCATTTTGCATCTGACATCACTGATCCCATTAGCCCCACTGCCCATTTTATACTTCGGTTTTGTTTTTTGTTTTTGTTTGAGTTGGAGTCTCACTCTGTCGCCCCGACTGGAGTGCAGTGGCACGCTTCCGGCCACCGCAGCCTCAACCTGCTGGGCTGCGGCGATCCTTCTGCCTCAACCTTCCAAGTAGCTGGAACTACAGGCACGCGCTACCACACCCAGCTAATTATTTATTTATTTATTTATTTATTGTAGAGATGAGGTCTCGCCAAGTTGCCCAGGCAGGTTTCGAACCCGTGGGCTCAGGCAATCCACTCACCTCAGCTTCCCAAAGCGTGGGATTACAGGCTAAGCCACCGAGCCCGGCTTCGGTTTTGTTCTTTTTTTTGAGTTGGAATCTTACTCCATCGCCCAAGAGGATGAAGTGCAGTAGCACGCACGCTCACAGCCACCCCAGAGTCTACCCGCTGGGCTCAGGCAATCCTTCCGCCCCAGTCTTCCAAGTAGCTGGAACTACAGGAGCGTGCTACCATGCCCGGCTAATTTTTTTATTGTAGAGATGAGGTCTCACTAAGGTGCCCAGGCTGTTCTCGAACCCATGGGCTCAGGCAATCCCCTCACCTCAGCCTCCCGAAGTGCTGGGATTACAGGCTTGAGACAACGTGCCCAGCCGGGTTCTTTTTATTGAGTTGTAAGAATTTTATTTACACATTCTGGATACAAGTCTCCTGTCAGATACATAATTTGCAGATATTTTTTTCCCATTCTGTGGAATATCTTCACTTCCTTGAGTCTCCTTGGTGCACAAAAGCTCATCTGCTTTTGCAAATGGAAGTTTTATTGGAACACAGCCATGCTCATTAAGAATCTCACACTGTCTATGGCTGTTTTTGTGCTACAATAGCAGAGTTGAGTAGTCACAAGAGACAGTATGGCCTGCAAAACCTAAAATATTTACTTTCAGGCCTTTTAATAAGATATCACCTGGAAGGGTAATGATGTGCTAAGTACATGTCTAAATCTAGAGGTCTTCTGGAAGAGCTCTCTAGTTTGAGCACTGAAGTTTTTAATTATGAAAAGTTTTAAAAACTAAAGTCAGCCAGGCTCAGTGGTTCAAACTGTAATCTCAGCACTTTGGGAAGCTGAGGCAAGCGGATTGCCTGAGCCCGTGGGTTTGAGACCAGCTGGGACAACTTGGTGAGACTTCATCTCTACAATAAGTCAAAAATTAGCTGGGCATAGCTGCACGCGCCTGTAGTTCCGGCTACTTAGAAGGCTGAGGTGGAAGGATCGCCTGAGCCCAGCAGGTCAACGCTGGGATGGTCATGAGTGTGCCACTGCACTCCAGCCTGGGCGACACAGTGAGACTCCAACTCCAAAAAAACAAAAACAAAAAAACTAAAGTCTAGACCATTTTTCATATACAACAAAACCAGCATTCATCAACTGTAAGAGTATTATGTATCTTAAAATCACATGAGTAAATTACTCAACTTCCAGATAACTTAGGGTAGTGCTGGTGAGCACCCAGGTGAGGTAGATGTGGAAGGGAAAGGGGAATCCCTTACCTTATGCTACTTTCTCTCTCATAGGAGAGTACACGAAAAGTGCAGAACAATATCTTTCACATGTGGCGATACTACAATTTTGCACGGATGAGGAAAATGGCTGACTTTTTCCTTCTCCAATCAAATTATAACTATGTGAACTGGTGGTCGACAGTCCAGAGCCTTGTTATTATTCTTTCTGGGATCCTGCAGCTGTATTTCTTAAAGCGTCTCTTCAATGCCCCAACAACTACAGACACAAAGAAGCCAAGATGCTAAGCCAGGGTGATGACAGCACACAGCTCTTTTCTTCTGGGGCAGCTTAGTCAAAGCTTCTATCAAATCAGATTTGCAAGGATATAGGGGAAAAAATAAATTTCTCTTGTTAATGTTTTTAGTCTATTACACTTATCTACAGAGGTAAAAATGGCAACAAAATATTAACAATGTAAAAAGTTCTGAGATTGGCTATTTCTAAAATAGGTATTAAATGCTATCATCAAAATACTGTTGATCATACAGCAGTCCCCAAACCTTCACGGAGTCTACTTGGTGGTTAAAATAAAACCTTTGAGCCGGGCTCGGTGGCTCAGCCTATAATCCCAGCACTTTGGGAGGCTGAGGTGAGTGGATTGCCTGAGCCTGCAGGTTCGAGACCCGCCTGGGCAACTTGGCGAGCCCTCATCTCTACAATAAATCAAAAAATCAGCCGGGCATGGTAGTGTGTGCCTGTAATTCCAGCTACTTGGAAGGTTGAGGCAGAAGGATCGCTGGAGCCCAGCAGGTCTAGGCTGTGGTTGCCGGGAGCGGCCACTGCACTCCAGTCTGGGCAACAGAGTGAGACTCCAACTCAAAAAAAAAAAAAAAAAACCTTTGGCTGAGCACAGTGGCTCATGTCTATAATCCCAGCACTTTGGGAGGCTGAGGTGAGAGGACTGCCTGAGCCCTCGGGTTCAAGACCAGCCTGGGCAACTTGGAAAGACCTCATCTGTGCAAATCAAAAAATTAGCTGGGCATACCTGGTTTTAGCGACTTGGAAGGCTGAGGTGGAAGGATTGCCTGAGCCCAACAGGTTAAGGCTGTGGTGGCCGTGAGTGTGCCACTGCACTCCAAACTGGCTGACAGAGTGAGACTCAAACTCAAACTCAAAAAAAAAAAAACCTCAGAAGGGAGAAAAGTTGAAAAGATAGGCCAAAATCAAGCTCACTTGCATATAAAAGCAGGAGTTGGTAGAGTGCCTTTTTGCAGTTGAGAATGTTTTATTTTTTGAGATGTCACCTTTGGAATTTTTTTCTTTTTGAGTCATACTCTCACTCTGTCACCCAGGCTGGAGTGCAGTGGCATGCTTATGGCCACCGCAGCCTCAACCTGCTGGGCTCAGGTGATCCTACCACCTCAGCCTTCCAAGTAGCTGTAACCACAGGCATGTGCTACCACACCCAGCCAATTTTTTGATTTATCGTAGAGACAAGGTCTTGCCATGTTGTCCAGGCTGGTCTCAAGCCCCTGAGTTCAGGCAATCTTCTCACCTCAGTCTCCTAAAGTGCTGGGATTACAGGCGCGAGCCATTGCACTCAGCCCACCTTTGGAATTTAAAATAAGCAGTACATTCACCTAAAAAGTTGTTTCTTTTTTTTTTTTAGTTGGAGTCTTACTCTGTCGCCCAGACTAGAGTGCAGTGGCTGTTCCCAGCCACTGCAGCCTCGACCTGCTGGGCTCTGGTGATCCTTCCGTCTCAGCCTTCCAGTAGCTGGAACTACAGGCGCGAGCTACCACGCCCGGCTAATTTTTTGATTTATTGTAGAGATAAGGTCTCGCCAAGTTGCCCAGGTGGGTCTCGAACCCGCGGGCTCAGGCAATCCACTCATTTCAGCCTCCCAAAGCGTGGGATTACAGGCTGAGCCACCGAGCCCAGCTTTGTTGTTTCATTTTATAATATAGTCTTTAAAATTCTTGTGTATAAAAAGTTATTAGTTTTAAAAAGTATTTTAGTAAGGCCAGCTGTAGTGGCTCAAGCCTGTAATCCCAGTACTTTGGGAGGCTGAGGCGAGAAGACTGCCTGAGACCAGGGGTTCAAAACCAGCCTAGGCAACTTGGAGAAACCTTGTCTCTACAATAAATCAAAAAATTAGCTGAGTAGGGTGGCTTGAGCCTGTATTTCCAGCTGCTTGGAAGGCTGAGGCAGAAGGACCACCTGAGCCCACAGGTTGAGGGTTCGGTGGCCGTGAGCATGCCACTGTACTCCAGTCTGGGTGACAGAGTGAGACTCCACTTAAAAAAAAAAAAAACGCATTTTAGTAATCCAAAAATAACTTTAGGAGGCATGGAGAAGATGAAGGCGCTGAATTTTTATTTCAAAGTCTGTGATTAGTACTTTTAGTCCAATCCAGGCAAACTAGGAAAAGGTCATAAGAGAAACTATAAAATTAAAGCGATGAAAAAAACATTTCAGCATGGGATCATCACATCCAGGAAGAAAAAAAACTGAGAAAACAGCTTGTAAGAAAAAAGATAATATAATTAAATTCCACTCATAAGAACCTACGCTTAGTAATAGAAACACATATACAATATAAAAATAACTCTTACCATTTATTTAATATGTATAATTTCCCAGGCACTGTGCTGAATGCTTTATAATCATGATTTCTAATTCTAAAAACCATTCTTAGGTAGACAGTTAAAGCTGTTTTTAAAGTCTTGCATTTTTTCTAAACAGAAGAAAATGAAACTTATTAAAGTTGAATGACTCATCCATGGCTAGTAGGTGGCAGAACTGGGGTTTGAACCTAAAGTTTTTCTCTTCTTTTTTTTTTTTTTTTTTTTATGTGGAGTCTCACTCTGTTGCCCAGGCTGTAATGCAGTGGCACACTCATGGCCAGCCACCCCAGCGTCAACCTGCTGGGCTTAAGGCTATCCTTCTGCCTCAGTCTTCCAAGTAGCCGGATCTACAGGCACGTGCTACCACACCTGGCTAATTTTTTTAAAAATTTATTTTATAGACAAGGTCTAGCCTAGTTGCCCAGGCTGGTCTCAAACCCGTGGGCTCAAGCAATCCACTTGCCTCAGCCTCCCAAAGTGCTATGGCTAATTTTTTTTTTAATTTACCTTAGAGACAAGGTCTCGCCAAGTTGCCCAGGCTGGTTTCAAACCCGTGGGCTCAGGCAGTCCACTCGCGTCAGCCTCCCAAAGTGCTGGAATTACAGGCTGAACCACCAAGCCCGGCTTTTTTTTTTTTTAAAGCAGGATTTAATGAGAGGACAGAAAAGCACCCACAGTGGGAGGGAACCCAAGGGGGTTGCCCTGGACCCACATTTTTCTTCCATACCACACAGCATTTACTGTATAAAAAATAAGTTGCTCTTAATTTGTAAAATCTCAGATATGGCCTACTATTCTGATATGGCAAGACCTATTTTTCATATTAATAACAGAGAAAATCCACTGTGTGCTTATCATGAGCTTGGAAAACAAAGTGTTATCACAGATAACAATAAGCTGTTCTTGTCCTTAGTTCCAATGATTTAAAACCTGTTACTCAGAACAAGAAGCTCTCTGATTCAAATATGAAACAATGTATTCTACATACACATCAATAAAGATCTGAAACCCCATTTCTGAGCCATTTCTGTGTATGAATCCAGTCTGCATATGTCAGTGACAGAGTGACTATAAAACTAAAGAAGCTGCTGAAG
>CAUYQG010180516.1:0-18150 GCA_963574415.1 Tarsius wallacei | reverse complement strand
GATTTTTTTTTTCTGACTATTGTGAATGGGATTGTGCTTTTTACTTGGGTTTCTGTTTGTTTTTTGTTGGTATATAGAAATGCGACTCTCTTTTGCACATTGATTTTCTACCCTGAGACTTTGCCAAAGTCCTTTATCAGTACAGGGAAGTTGTTGACAGATTCTCTTGGGTTTTTGAGGTATAGTTATCATGTTATTTGCAAGGAGGGATAGCTTCACTTCCTCTTTTCCTATTTGCATACCCCTGATCTCCTTCTCTTGTCTGAAACCTGTAATAACTCTAGCTAGGACTTCCAAAACTATGTTGAACAGGAGGGGTGAGAGTGGGCGTCCTTGTCTTGTTCCAGTTTTCAGGGGGTGGTGACAATTTCCTCATGAGTTGCACTTGCACTAGAGGATTTCTTTTTCTTAGCAGAAGAGAGGGACTTATTAGTTAACCTTATTAGGAACTGAAAGGCTTCACGAAAGAGGCATGAATGCTAGATACATTTAACCCAGATAAATGTGGGTTCAAGTACTGTTCAGCCACTTATTATATATCTTTATTTTCTCTATTAGCTGGTGAAGTAGAAGAAACACAGAATTTGGAGCCTTCATTTAAACCATGTTCTCACTCATAACCGGACCTTGAACAATTATAATACTATAGGAAAGTGATTGGCAGTAGTGTTAAACTGTCACCAGAGGTGGGGTGGAATTGGCAGCTGAGGGAAACTGCTAGGGGAGGGAGGGGAATACCTTATCAACAAGGGTACCCGCATAATCAATGTTTGTATACCTAACCCTGAACTGTACCCCACATCTTTATATTTTTTAAAAAAGAAAAATTTTAACCATTTCACTAGCTTTGTAATCTTGGATAAACTATTTTACTTTGTTCTTCTGAAGCTTTTGGTTCTGTTCTGTGAAATTGAAATAATGCCTTGATGTAGGACTGCTGCAACAATTATGTAAAGTAAGGAATGTTCCGTACCTAGTATGATGACTAATCCAGAGCAAGCATTCAAGAAATGACAGCGATATTGACAATCTTCATATCTAAGTTTGCACATAATGGAAAATCCTTTATTCTGAGTGCTCATTGCTGATGCTTAGGTAGAGAAATAACTCATTGTCAGGCTGTACTGGGAAAATTATTAGAGCTGAGAAGAAAAGACGTGTATGTTTTCTAGCAATCATAAATGAAACTTCATGGTATTAAGTCACACCTCTGTTATACAATGGTTAGAGCAATGGTCTCCAATTGCACCCTAGTGGAAGGGACTAAGATGATCTACTGGATTGTGGGAAGAAAATGTTAAAAACTTGTATTTATACTATTTTATCTTATATTTTTAAAATTTCTATTTCTGTGATTCTTAAATGTACTATATATATTTGTGCTATAGCTCATACACATAATTTATACATACATAAATATATATTTAAAATATATACTGTGTATCACTCTCTCCTTCACTAACTCAGCTGCAGTCACACAGGCCTCTTGAGCACAATAAACACATTTTTGCCTAGAGGCTGTTGCACTTGCTGTTTCTTCTGCTTGAAACATTTTCCAGATCTTCTTAGGGTTCATGCCCCTACTTCAACTAAGCATCTACCCAGATTACACCTTCCTACAAATGTCTTCTTTGACTACCCCATACAAAATAGCAATTCCAGGCAGTTTCCACCATCTTACCCTGATTTATTTTTATCCATAGCACACTTATACATTACATTTTATTTATATTTTATTTGTATTTCGTACCTGACATATTTCACTTAACACAATATCCTGTAGGTTGATGCATGTCATTGCAAATGACAGAATTTTCTTATTTTTTTATGGCTTAGCAGTATTCCATTGTGAAGATATGCCCTGCTTTTGTTATCCATTCATCCATTGATGGACACTCAGGTTGATTCCATATATTGGCTATTGTGAATAATGTTCCAATGAACATGGGAATGCAGATATCTTTTTGACATAATGATTTCATTTCCTTCAGATTAGTGTTTTAAAATGATTTGCCTCTTCATATAGCAAGTAAGAGTGGTTCATGTACATTATTTGGATATTTTTGTCTTTTTAGTCTCTTGTTTCTCACATTCTTTTTTCCACAAATTCTTACCATTTACTCTATTCTTTTTATTTTTAAGAGATGAAAAGAAAGATGGTCATTTCAATTGTCATCATGCCATCCTTTGATGTAGTTCTTGGTCCCTATCTCCCCTTGCATACTGGACCAGAGTGTTAGGTTTTCCCTAGATTACGGACATCACAAAAGAAAAAGGCAAAAAATGTGCTCAGTTCAGAAAAATAAAGCAAAAAGAGAGAAAAGTAGTCCTGGAAAATGTTGAGTGAATTGCGGAATGGTTTTGATTTCTCTGAACAAAGGACGTATTGTATGCTTTGCACAGGGCTGTTGTAAGACTACAGAGACCAATGCCACTCTATAACATACATGACCTTGATTTTTTCATTTAACTTAATTGTAAACAAAAATTCTTACAAAACTAACTCAGCCAATATGTATTTTTTAAACAAAAATAAATAATGTGATCTAAAATTCTATTGAACTGTTTACTATAACTTGTAAAAATCAAGTCTGTTTCCTTGGGCCCTAAGACACCTCCTCTTGAATCGTCCTTATTTTCCAAATCAAAAGGACAATTCAAGAGTTAAATTGCAGCTATTAGTCAGCCTGGCAACATGCTTTCTGCTAGGAGCTGAGACCATGCTGAGAGTGCTTTTTGACATCACATTCTAAGCCTCTCTTCAAGGCATGAACACCTGGCCACTGAGGACTAAAGCTAATTATGACTCACAGAGGAGCCAGAGTTCTTTAGAGATTTCAGCAATTATTTCCTCAATACACCATCAGAGTTATTATCTCAGTCTGTATAAAAAGGATGGGGCCATACTGGGGTATTTGTGAAAATTGTATGTGTTCCTGGAAAATGTTGGCGTAACTTTAATACTAGCTGCTCCCACTAACAAACCACAACAGACTTTTTGATTGCTTGAAACAGCTGAACCTTTCTAATTTTTTTTTAACTTTTAAATTTTGTATTTTAAAAATGTGGGGTACAATTCAGGGTTAGGTATAGAAATGTTCATTATGCAGGTTCCCCTGTTGATGAGGTGTGGCCCCCTCCCCTGGCAGTTTCCCTCAACTACCAATTCCGCCTTCCCCTCCCCTGGCAGTTTCCCTCAACTACCAATTCCGCCTTCCCCTACCCTGGCAGTTTCCCACTATTGCCAATCCCTTTATTATAGTATTATGATAATCTGAACCTTTCTAATTTTAGGAAAGAGAAATCAGTTTGAGATAGTGGCAATAATATATATTTTTTTCATGCAAGAGAAATTCTTTCAAGAAAACACAGTGATTTCACACACACATACACACACACACACACACAAATTTGCTTAAAGAGATCGTTGAGACCTGACAGATGAACATTTATATGCAGTACATCAATTGTGTTTCTAGGTGGGTGCTTCTAATGGCTTGAAAAAAAAGTATCCTTACCATAGTTTGTGAAATATTTAACTCTTGCAAGATTGTTTATAGTATGCATTTGCTTGGCAAACTTTTGCCATATATAGTATAGCAATTAAATTCACCTCAGCATTGTTCTTGATTATTCAAAATTTTAATTGGAATATCTAAATTCATGAGATTTGACTGTAACATTATTTCTTCAGATAGTTTCTACATGGTTTTAATACGCCTTCAACATTGGTAGGAACAGAAGTAACCAAGGTCCTAGACTCCATAGGTGGGAATTCATGAACAAAGGCTTACAGAAGAGTCATTTCTTCTGAATCAGTCTGATAGGCAGGTGTTGGATTTACTAATTTGACAACCAAAATTCAATAGAGCTCAGAACAGCTGCAACCACAGAAAAGAAGGGGGAGGTGTGATGTTGCAATCAGGCTTTGTCACTCTCTTCTTAGTGTTATTTTTCCAGGAAAGAGAAGAAAGAAGGGAGACATTCTGAAACTTAACAACTCTCTTCTTGCTAAGTTGTTTAAATTCCCACCCTGCCTTTTTTTATTTTGCACTTGCCTCACAGCATCTAAAGATTAAAAAAGGCTGCAACTAGACCTGTTTGCCAGATTTGGAAAATAATGGCCTTATTCCAGGCTTTTGATTCTAGGGATACTTTTATTTCTATTTTCTTTTCATTTCTCCCTGCTTTGTCAAAAGAAATGCATTTGGCTGCTAAGCCTGTACATCACAGTGGAAGAATGCAATAGAATAGCTTTTCTCAGCCTCAGAGTAACAGAGGCTTAACCAAGGGTCAATTTGTACCATGTGTACTTTATTATATTATTATAAAAAGGTTTTTTTTCTTCTTTACATCTTTGCTTTTTCTCAACTGACAACATCAAAGAAATTACAAGAAAATCAATTTAGAAGTCAGACATAAGTGGTAGAAAAGAAACATTTAAAAATATAAATCAGTCAAATGTCCCCTCCTCAGCAACTGATAGAAATACTAGACAGAAAATAAGAAGACTGTAGAGGATCTTAAAATTGCAATAAACCAATTGATATATAGTTGATGTATGTAGACCACCCCACAACAGATTATATAATTTTTTCAAGAACTCATGGAAGACAGACCTCATTTTGAGTATTAATAAAGCCTTTAGAAATTTAAAATAATTGAAATATTGCAGAGTATATTCTCTGACTGTAATGAAATCACTGGAAATCAATAATAGACAAGAAGAAAATCTTTAAACGTTTGGAAATTAAACAACACATAAAGAAATAATTTATGGGTCTAAGACTAAGTCTCAAGAGAAACAAAAAATAATTGAATCGAATGACACTACAGCACAACAAAATTTGTGAGATGTGGCTAACACAGTGATAAGAAAGAAACTTATAACACTAAATGCTTACACTATGCTTTAGTTGTTTGCCTTCTCAAACCTCACATTTAAATTTGATTCCTAATGTTGGATGTGGGGCCTTAAGGGAGGTGTTTGCATAATAAAGTTGAATCCCTCATGAATGGCTTGGAGCCATCCTTTCAGTAATAAGTAATTTTTTGCTTTATTAGTCCCCATGAGATTTGGTTGTTTTGTTTTGTTTTTTAAAGAGCCTGGCATCTCCCTTCTATCTTTTTCTTCCTCTCTCATCATGTCAGCTCTGTCCACAACATTTCTTTTTTACCTTCCACCATGAGTGGGAGCAGTCTGAGGCTTTCACCAGATGCCTAATTTTTCAGCCAGCATAATTGGGAGCCAAATAAGCTTTTGTTATTATAAATTACTGAGCTTCAGTTGTTTTTATAGGAAAACAAATTGATTAAGACACACTAGAAAAGAAGAAATGTCTTAAATCAGTAATCTGTTTCTACTTTAATAAATTACATAGAGAATAGCAAAATAAATCCCAAAAGCAGAAGGAATAAAAAAGGCAAGACTAGACGTAAAAGAAATTGAAAAGAGGAAAATAATAGAAAAAAGCAGTAGAATAAAATTGGAAAATCTCTTACAAGAATGGATAAACAAGAAGACACACATCACCAATATTAGGAAAAAACTGGGAATATAGCTACAGATTCTGAAGACTTTTAAGGGAGAGTAAAGGACCATTATAAACAACTTTATGTTCCTAACTTAAGAAACTTAGAAGAAATGAACCAATTCCTTAAAAAGCACAAACAATAAAGCCTCAACAAAGATGAAATAGATAGCCTGAATAGGCCTGTAACCTTTAAAGAAACTGAAAGCATAATTAAAAAGCTCCTGAAAGATGACTCTTCAGGTCCAAATGGTATCACTGGAGAATATCCTTTACTGAGTTTAAAGAAACTGTGGAATATTTATACTATGGAATACTATACAGCAACAAAAAGAAGTAAACTAGTACACACAACTGTTTAGATTGATCTCCAGAGATTTGCATTGAATGAAAAAAACCAGTCCCCCCAAATTAATTACCATATAATTTTATTCATATAACATTCTTGAAATAACAAAATTATAGAAAAGTTTTAACAGATTAATGTTTTCCTGAGTTTAAGGCCTGAGAGAAAATTGGTGGATATATTAGTTTTCTGTTGCTGCTGTAACAAATTACCACAAACTTGGTGGATTAAAGGAATACAAATTTAAATCATGAGATTTCATTTTCATTTATCAAATTTACAAAGGTTAAAAATATTTACAAAACCCAGAGTTTGCAAATGTTAGAGACTAGAAACTGACACACAGTTCTGGCAGGGTTGTGAATCAGTGTGCTACTGCAGGCCATGTGGGGCAATATGTTTCAAAATGCCAAATGAGTGTACTACTGTTCTAAAAATCTCACTACTAGAAATTTACCCTAGGTAGATAATGGCACAAGTACAGGAAGATGTATGAAATAGTGTTTTAGTACAAAACAGTTTTTAATCATGTACAACAAACTAAATTTAACAATGTAATCATCCATCATTAACGGTCAGCTAAGTAAATTTTATTTTAATTCATATAATGAAATACCACACATTTAATAAAACAGATGATGCACATCTATGTTTGTTGACTTGGAAAAGTATCCAGACCATGTTAGGTTAAAAAAAAAAAGTATGTTAGAAAAGATCAGGAAAAGAATGATTCTGTTGTAAAATTGACTACTTCTATTTCTTGCTGAAGGAGAGAGAAATGAAGAATATTATCTTGAATAACAGTGGTTTCCTTTAAGTGGTAGAATTTGAGATAGATTTCCCTTTCATTTTATTCTTTGTGCCTTGTGTATCATTTTAATAATGCGTATGTATAATTTTTATAATAATAAAGATATAAAATAAAGCCTAGTATTGAAGAACAGGAAGTATCAGTAAAGCCTTATGCATCTTTTAAGTCCAAAAAGAAGCCTACATGGGTAAAATTGAGGAAAGGATTGAAGTATCGCCTTATTAAAAATTTAGCAAGATAGATTTCTATCATCAAACAGAAAAATTGGAAAGTCTTTTTGGACAGTCTCCTTTTAATAATTTCTTCAGGATATATTTAATAATGTATATCATTATTTATATCTCATAGTTTACTTCTATGTGGTATTTGAATACAAATGTCTGTGCACAAATTCCTTGAAATAGCTAAAGTAAATGTACAGATGACAGGATCTGTGTGTGCTCAGAAGATGTGGTCCCTTTGTGCATGAGAGAGACCATCTCCAGGTAAAATAATAATGATAATAATAATGATGATGATAGTAATAGGAAGAAAAAATACATAGGATGAGGAGGAAGAAGAGAAGGAAGAGGATTAAGCTATTATGCATTAGGCTACAAAGAAAATATCAACAAGTTTCTAACGCAGACCTCACAAAGGCCACATTCATTGCCTAAAATACAATGAAATTAGAAATTAAAAACAAAGTGATGGCAAATATATATATATATATAAATTTTAAAATTATACACACATTTATATAAATTTGGGAGACTAGAACATTTTTCAAAATTAGCTACTCCTTAGAAATGAAAAATGAAAAACAATGAGATACAATTAAAGAACAATAAAAAATGAATATCAAGGCATTTATTGAAAAAAATTATTTAATTTAGCAGTCAATTTAAGAAGTTTATTAAAGAACAATGTATTAAGCTCTAAGCACAAAGAAAGCTGGGAAAAAAGTAATGAAGATAAAATAAGTTAATGATATAGAAATCAATATGATGGACTATTACACAGCCATAAAGAAGGATAAAATTATGAACTTAACATCAACTTGGTTGGACTTCAAGTCTATAATGCCCAGTGACCTATCACAGAAACAAAAAACTGAGTGCCACATGTTCTCTCTCATAAGTGTACCCGGAATAATTATCATAATATGACAAGAAAGGGATTGGCAGTAGTGGGAAACAACAAGAGAAGGGGGGGCACATTTTGTCAATGATACCTGATCTCAAACCAGGTGAAGTGGGGACCAAAGTGAGGCCCAAACTTTACATGCACAAAGATCATTTGTGTACCTAACCCTGAATTGTAACTCACATCTTTAAAATAATAAACAAATAAATAAATAATTTTAAAAAGAAACATAAACAGTAGAATTGTTCAGCAACATAAAAACCTGGTTCTTATAAAAACAATAAAATGACAAACGATAAAAATATAAAACCCAATAAAAAGCATCACAGACAACAAATAGCTCAGTGCTGAGTATATATATCTTAAAGTTTTAGAATTTTTAAAAGAATATTATGCCTTTCATTATATTAATACATTTGAATACAAGGATAAAATAGATGATTTTAAAAGGAAACTATGAAAGGTTCCAAAGGTATTCAATAAGTGGAAAATCTGAAAAGACCAATAATCATGAAAGAAACCAAAAAAGGTGACCAAAACTCTACCTCTAAAAAAAGCAAAAGACCAGGAACATGCAGTTTTTCTGCTGAATTTTTACCAGATAATTCTCATGTTATATAAAAGTTTTTACAGTGTACTTGGGAGAACAGCATAGTTCTAATACCAAAATCAAATGAGAAGAGTGCACACAAAGAAAAGTATATGCCAATCTCACTGATTAATACAGTTTTAAGCATCCAACCTCCAAATAGTAACGTGAATTCAGTAAAGAACTCAATGAATAATACTGCCAACCTCTTAATGTAATTCACTATATTAACAGATTGAAGAGGATACTTTCACCCAAAAAACAAATTCAGAAGAGTTATTCCTCCTTTCTAACACATACAGAAATTTATGAATTAAAAAGAAACATTTGACTCAAGGAAATCTACCAGAGATTTACTGTAAACATCATACTTTATGATGCCATATCCTAAAGCAGAACTTTAGTGTGTATTAGAATAATCAACAGGACTTGTTAAAACACAGATTGCTGGGCCAGATGCCCAGAGGTACTAATTCAGTAGGTCTGGGGTGGCATGCCAGAATTTGTGCTTTTAACAAATTCTTGGAGCATATGCTAATGCTGCTGGTCCAAGAACCATAATTTTGACAACTACTAACTTAAAGATATAGGCTTGTGAGGGCTCAGTTGCAAGGCTAAGGAAGAGGAAGAAGCCAAGACTTCTTATATAGGGATAAGAGAAACTGTTGTTCTGGCAAATCTAATAAGCCTATTGGGATGAACTTAGTATTATAAACAACAGCATAATTACAGGACTAAAATAAAATCGTTGTCTCAGATTTAGTTATGTAGGTATTATCTGAAGGAAACAAATCCATTTAGTAGTACTGTTGGAGAAGGTTCTTGGCAATAGGAGCTACTCTGACTTTAAAACATTCATTGCAGCTATGCACACAAACCCTCCCCACCCCTCTATGGCAAACTACTAAGTCCATATGAAATAAATGGGTATCTAAGAGTTCTTCAAGTCATCTTTTCAACTGCCACACATCACATGCTTGCACCTCACTTTGTTCTTTGTATATCATCCTTTGCTTACCACTGACTAAGTGTTTGGTCATACTTAGTTTCCTTTAATTTGATGCAGATATCTTCTACTTTCCAACTTTTAAATTTAGTTTAATTTTCCAGTTAATTCTCTCATCTCTTTCTTTCTCTCTCTTCTACACAAAACAATGTTCCCATAGTCAAATATTTTATGCACATACTATATTTCTCTTTTAGAGATTCACAATGCATAGAAGTATATATATATATATATATTTTTTTGAGTTGGTGTCTCACTCTGTCGCCCAGACTGGAGTGCAGTGGCCGCTTCCGGCCACCGCAGCCTAGACCTGCTGGGCTCCGGTGATCCTTCCGCCTCAGCCTTCCGAGTAGCCGGAACTACAGGCGTGCGCTACCACGCCCGGCTAATTTTTTTGATTTATTGTAGAAATGAGGTTTCGCCTGCCCAGGCGAGTCTCGAACCCGCGGGCTCAGGCAATCCACTCACTTCAGCCTCCCAAAGGCGCGGGATTACAGGCTGAGCCACCGAGCCCGGCTAGAAGTATATTAATATCTCTGAGAAGAATGTTGCAGTAAATAAATCCATTTGAGTCCTCATTTCCTGTCTCCATTTAAAAATATATGAAATTTTCACAGTCCACCAAACTACTGTTATACCAATTTTATCTTGAAAAATACAGACCTAAATAATTTAGCTTTCTCATCTGTGGTAGGCAAATTAATGTCATTCTTCTAACCCTGAAGATATTCACACCCAAATTCTTGAAACCTATAAGCATAGTAACTTATGTGGCAAAAGAAACTTTGCAGATTTGATTTTATATTTTGAGACAGAAAGATTGTCCTGAATTATCCAGGTGATTTCAATCTAATTTCAAGAGCCAGGAGAAATTTTCCAGCTGAAGTCAGAGAGATGAGACTGAAGAAGAGATTGGAAACATAAGATACTCGACCTGCTTATGCTAGTTTTAAAAATACAGGAAGACAGCATAAGCCAAGAAATATAGGTGACCTCTAGAAATTTGGAAGAGCCCTCAGCTGACAGCCAGCAAGGAAACAGAATCCTCAGTCCTACAACCACAGAAATTAGATTCTGTCAACAATCCAAATGAGCAAAGAAATGGATTATTTCCCCAATACTTAAAAATACACACACAGCATTACTGGCTTAATTTTGAGATTAATCCGGTAAGATCTATGCCAGATTTGTGACCCCCAAAACTGTTATTTTGAGCAATTTAATAAGTGGTAATTTGTTACAGCTGCAATAGAATACTACCTTATCTTACAGATAAGGAGGCAATGAAGAGGAATTACTTGTCTAGGGTTACGTTACCAGACATAGATGGGAATAAAACATATTTGGACTGTGTTTCACTTAATTTTCCACTGCTCTATTTCAGCCAGAGTAAATCCATACTACATATTGGTAATTCTGATTCTCATTTAATATGATGGAAACTTTTGGTCGTTTATAATGTAAAAGGTTTTGAAACAGGAATTTAAATCTAGGACGGCACCAATTAGTCTGCAACTTACTTCCACAATTCTAGAAACTAAAGTGAGCTAACCTCAACATGTAACACTGAGTTTGGAAGAATTGGGTGTGTCCCTATTAAATTATGACTTTTAATGCTAGGCAGAGATAAAGAATCTGCTGATTTTTAAAATCTTAACAAATTGCTATTTTATTGACCAATTAGAAACAACTAAAGAGACTCTTGAATGCCCATAAAAATTCATACAGATATGTATTGACATGCAGGTACTGCAAGTCAACAAAATTAGGTACAGACACATTAAAGAAGCAGTTCAGGTTCATGCATCTTATTACCGATTTGTCGTACAAACACAAACACATACACACATTGACATGACTTAATATTAGTCATATTTGGCTTCCTTTAATTTGATGCAGATACCTTCTACTTTATGAACTGAGATAATAATCAGGCTGCATTGATCACCTTCAGTCCAAGCATACTTGTAGACACTCACCCCCTTACCAACACTGATTCCACTAAAGTACACACGCTGTAAACTTAAGGCTGTTCGCTTCAACTGTGAGGTTTAAATATTTCAGAGGGAAGATATGGTCAAAAATAAAATGAGAAATATTCTCAGAATAAAGAAAGTTCTTAAATAAAAGTTTTTTCTTTGGTAAAAATAATTACATTTTTACTAATGGTCATTGGGATTATTGTTCAGTATGTTCTATTCAACAAGAAAAAAGCTATAACTTGTGAAATTATTCACGCCATCAGGATTTGACTTCAATGTGTCTAAGACATGCAAGGGAACACATTCCTTCTAAATAGCACTACTTCTCATTAAAGACATTAACACATAAGAATTTAAATAAAAAATACCTAATTCCCACAAAAGTCACTGTTACCAGTAGGTCAGTAGCTTAAATAAGGACAGGCTTAGCAAAGCTTGGGTGCCTATCAGGAAGCTGGCTTCACACATTTAAAAATAAAGTGACTTTCCATTGTTCCTAAACCAGGATATTTTTCTCAAAATATGGTGGCAGAAACCTCAAACAATGAAAAAAATTGGCATTGGTTCCATGAGAGGTTGGCAAGAGAGAGTTGCATTATATAGGTAAACTCATAATGATGTAGACACAATAGGTGGCTTAGCAGAGATGACCTCTCAGCGTCCAACAGGAATAAAAATTGAAAGTCCTAAGGGCGTGACCCAGCAATAAAGGCAGAAATTTTCTGGCTTTCCTCTGTTAAAGGATCAATAAATGACTCTTCAACTTTAAACCCAGGAGAGTTGGTAATACTAAGAAAAATGACATGAGGGTAGTTAACTTTTATTAAACTTTTTCTATATTCTAAATACAGCAGTAGGTACCTTGCATGGATTATCTCATAAAATCTTCACAACAATTCTATATGATGCTGGTACTGCTATTGCACAGAATATATCTTTTAATTTATTTATTTTAAATATGTGGGACACAATTCAGGTTATGTTTACAAATGCTCACCATGCAGGTATCCTTGTTCATGAGGTGTGCCCCCTCTGGCAGTTTCCCACCACTGCCAATGTCACCCCCAACTTCCCCTGGCAGTTTCCCACTACTGCCAATCACTTTCTTATAGTATTACAATACTTGTTTAAGATCTGCTTATGAGTGGGAACATTACACAGAATATTAAGATAATAAAATTGAGCATTAGAAAGGTCCAAGTCCTCACAACAAGTGAATGGTGAAGTTTAGAATTCAAACCCAGAAATCTGATTCCACTAAATAAATGTCTCTCAATAGAGCTTCTCAATATGCAATAATAAGAAGAAAAAAGCATAATTATACTGATTAGTAGTCATGAAGATAATGGTGAATTTTTACCTTGATATAGAATTCTGCAGTTTACAAAGTTATTTTTTTCTTCTTGTTGCCATATTATTTTCATAACAACATGAGGGAATTGGGGCTAAGATTTGCATTTTACAAATAAGAAAATGTTCAAAGAGTTTCGGTACTTTACCAAAGATTATATAGCTAGTCAGGGGCCAAAATAGACTTTGAATTATCTGCCTTCTTTACCTGTTTTTTTTTAGGTTCTATGCCCTGCAAGCAAAACAATTTTATTACTGTTATTTTTCTTCCTGAATCTACATCGCTATTCTGCCTCCTCTTTAAAATAAAATTGGTAGATTTTGGATCAGCATTTATTTAATCTCTAAGAGATTAAAGCAATCTCTAAATTTCAGTTGATGAGCCAAGTAAATATTTTTATTTCCCCTTGTAGTTTATGGTAATAATGGTGTATATGTAAAAGAAGTCTCTTGACTGGGAAGCAGAAAACCAAGTTTCATATTTTCTTCTCTTTAAAAAGAAGATAGGTCTCTCAGGTTGTCTTCATAACTCAAGGTATTGTCTTCATTGTTTCATCTCTTGGCTTTAGAAGTCACCAGGGGGCTTTGCTTCGGCCTTTGGTGTCCTGTGACCTGCAGGTAATAGGAGATTCATATGAAAACTGCTGAGGTACTCTGGAAGCCAGGAAATGAGTTATCCATGTAAGCAAGCCACCTGGAAGACCAAGAATTAGACCCACTAACACTGAAGCTAGTGTAAGATGCATTTGGGAATAAAAATAGGCATACTCACCTCACTGCTGCCATTACCAGGACCTGAAGACTCACTTGGTTGGCATCTATATCCAAATCCCCAGCTAAATTTTATCACAGCCTCAACTATAACTAAACCCTAAGTCACTGATAAAAAAACAAAACAAAACACTACTGTAGGCATACAAAATCAAAGCCAAAATATCTTACTCAATAAACAACATACTTAGCTTTATTTTATTTTATATTTTTTATTTTTAAAAGGGGGGGTAAAATTCAGGGTTAGATATACAAATGTTCATTACGCATGTACTCTTATTTTTGAGATGTGCCACCAAACCCCCTCATATTTCCACTACTGCCAATCCCGCCCCCCCCCCCCACCCTCCCCTGGCAGTTTCCCACTACTGCCAATCCTTTTCTTACAAAATGACAATAATTGTTCAAGGTCCACTTATAAGTGAGATCCTCAACTATAACCAAACCCTAAATCACTGATAAAAAAAATCACACTACTGTAGGTATACAAAATCAAAGTCAAAATGTCTTACTCAATAAACAACATACATAGCTTTAAAAAAAATAAATTTACAAAAGCAATTGCAAAAACTTGCGACACTCAAGTGCTACTCCAAATGTGCAGTTATCAATGAAAAAAACACAGAAAACATAAAACCACAAACATCACAACTCTTGTCTACTAAAAGACCACAAAAACTATCCAGCAACAGAGCCCAATAAAACAAAATTACTTGAAATACCAGATAAATAAGTTAAAATATTGATTTTAGAGAAGCTGAAGGACATACAAAAGAGATCTGTAAACCAATACAAAAAATTGTAAAATCAATACAGGATATTAATTTGAAATTAATCAAGGAGACAGTTTAAAAAAAGCTGAAATTTTTGAAATAAAAAATTTTCATTTAAGGAAATACAAAATACGATATTTAATAATAAATTAGATCAAGCAGAGGAAAAAAAATCTCAGGACTTAAAGTGGGGAAGGGGGGGACAAGATGGCCAACTAGAGGTAGCTGATGTGCAGCTCTCATGGAGAGAAATCAAAACTAGGGAACAAGTCTACACTCAAAGCAGGAGGAGGAAAAACACGCCACTGGTATTCAACAGAGAAGTGACAGGTAGAGGCAGAGTAGTATAATCAGACAATCAGACAGCTCGTGGAAATAGTCCTTGACCCAGTATGGAGATACAGAAGTCCCCCAACATGGTAAAGGATAGTTATTTCCCAGAGAAGCAAGCACTAAGGGAATTTGTAATCTCTAGACCAGCCTTACAAGAGATGCTTTAGAGAGTTATAAACATGAAAACAAAGGAAAGTTGCTAACCATTATAAAAGCACAAGTAAGTAGACAGTACACAATATAAATTTCCCACAAAACAGACCACTAAGTAACTCCTCAACAACACTATGATAGAAACAAACTTTTACATATCTATAGTAACCTGAATGTTAATGGCATTGTTGCTCCATTTAAAAGACACAGAGTGGCAAACTGGATTTAAAAACAAGATCCATCCTTTTGCTGTCTCCAGGAGACCCATCTTACTTCTAATGACACCCATAGGTTTAAGGTAAAAGGATGAAGAAAGATCTACCATGCAAATGGAAAACAAAAAAAAACAGGGGTCACTATTCTAATAACAAATAAAACAGACTTCAAGTCAAAGAAAATTAGAAAGAACAACAAAGGGAAATACATAATGACAACGGGCTCAATTATAAAGAAATGATTATCTATTTTAAATATATATGCACCCAACATAGGAGCACCCAAAATTATAAGACAATTGCTACTTAACTTGAAAGAGAGGATAGGCAGCTGCACCATAATTGTGGGGATCTTCAACACATGACTAACATCTTTAGATCATCAAGGCAGAAAACATACAAAGAAATCCTGGACTTTAATTTAATCCTGGACTTTTAACTTTGAACAACTGGCTGTAATGGACATCTACAGGACACTTCACCCAACAACTATAGAATATGCATTTTGGCTTCCAGGCAAGATGGCGACAGGACAGGTTGGACTGTGAGAGTCTCCACAAAAGCGAGTGTCCATAAAGACCCACTGTGTGAGTGGGTGTGTGCCAGTGTGTGAGTGAAAATCCTTCTGAGAGGAAACTCAGCTTCATGCATTTGGGCCTCTCCTCTGGAGGAGACTGCAACCCACCATCCTGAGATTGGAGACCCAGGTGCATAGGATCATTTGCCATTATTGGAGCTCTCTTGAGAGGAGGCTGCAGGGAACAACCACCCTTCACCACCTGGCACACAGCCCATGCCATCACCAGCAGTTGCAGAATAGGCACAGGCAGAAGGAACTGTGGAGAAGGCGGGTCAGGAAATCTGGAATAAAGCTCCAACACCAGTGATGAGATACCAACAGGTGCCATCTTCTCGGTCCTGAGACCGGACAGAGACTTGCATTGCCTTGTCTAGCTCTGCCAAACCTCCAACATGGGGCCCAGAGGCTACCTTCTCATTAGACTTGGAGAGACAAATGACACTCCCCCATGCTGGAACAGACACAGACATGTCAGATCTGAGTGGGAGACTTGACAGCAGCAGTAGTGAGTAGGGTGTGTCTGGATCTGATCCATCCTCCTCCCACAGTAGTTTATGGGGCATCTGATCCACACTGAGAGCAACCTTATCAGTCTGCCCTGAGAGCTGAGGATAGGGGCTGGAAACCAGAGCTGTTCCCAGAGTTGGAGGCCTGAAAGGAAACTGGAGTCACAGATATGGTCACACAGTGAGTTTTTTTCATTTTTCTTGTTTGTTTTTTGTTTTAGTTTTAGCTTTTTTTCTTCTCTTTCTGTTTTTGTTTAAGTTTTTATATTGCTTTGTTTCTGTTATTTTAATTTTTTTAAAGATTTTCTGTTTATGTATGGGTATTTTTCAGGGAGAGTACACCACCAGGAGTGTGTTCATTTGTTTGTTTGCTTGTATAATTGTCTGGATGTTTTTGTTTTTTCTGTCTTTGTCTCTCTGTTTATTTGTTTGTTGTCTTTCTTTTGATTATTGGGCTGATTTATGGGTATTTTCAATCATTTTCCTGCGTTTTTGTGAAGGATGTTGTTCTTTTTTTCTTTTCTTCTGTGTTTAATACATTCTTAAGTTTTTCTTCTACAGCTGGTCTGTAGGCAGCGTAAGCTCTTAGGGATTGAATGTCTGGGAAGGATTTTAATTCTTTATCACTGATGAAACTTAGTTGGGTAAGTAATTCTTGGTTGAAATTGTTAGTCTTTGAGAACTTTGAAGATTGGGCTTTAAGCTCTCCTAGTCTGAAGTGTTTCTGTAGATAAGTCTTCTGCTATTCTAATTGGTCTTCCCAGTAGGTAGTGTGATCTTTCTCTCTTGCTCTCTTTAGAATTTTTTATTTTATACCTACTTTGTGTAGGCAAATTACTATGTGTCTAGGAGTTGGTCTTCTCATTTGTTGTCTTCCAGGTGTTCTCTGAATCTCTTTTGTTTGAACGGTCACATCACTGATGAGATGAAGGAAGTTTTCCTGGATAATTTCATGGAATGTTTGTTTTAGGGTGGTCTCTGTCTCTCTATCTGTCTCAGGGATTCCAATTAACCTTAGGTTCACCTTCTTGAAATAGTCACTCATCTCTTGGAGGTTTTGTTCTGTCTTTATAAGCTTCTTTTCTATGTTCTTAACCATTTGGATTGGTTCCATAATTCGTCAAGCTCTGAGATTCTTTCTTCTTTTTGGTTAATTCTGCTTTCCTTGCTTATCACTTTGTTATTTATTTCATTCACTGTATCCTTTATTGCTGTTATCTCAGTTATCAACTCCTTCATTCTTTCCTCTTGTCTCTCCTCAGTTCTATTTATTCTCTCTATTAATATCTTGATATCTGGGTTTGTAGTTTGAGACCAGTCATTCTGTGGGCTCTTCATTGTTTGCATTCCAAAGTCTGTATTCTCAGTGGCTGACCTCCGAGGGCTCTATGTGAGACTCATATTCTTCCTTTGTTTTTTCTTCATTTGTATAGGTTTTTCTCCCTGCCACCCTTTTTTTAACCTCTTCTTTAATTCTATTGTTCAGTGATGGGAGTGTTGCTTTTATTTCTGTTTACTCAATCTCCTACTCTTTCTTATGTAGATCCTCTGATTTTGTTTAATTCTGAAGCTGGAATGGGGATGGGGACCTTTGCTTTTTGCAGTTTTGAGATTTAGTTAAGGAGAAAGCTGTACTTTAGAAGCTATCTGCAGATCCCAGTATCCACTAACATGTCTTAGGGGCCTCTGGAACCCACTTCCTATTGCCTTATAATCTGTCCATGCAGTGGAGGGTGTCTGTTTGGCCCCTGAAAGCAAAATGAGACAAGAAAAGGGAAAAGAATGGGAAAAGGAAAAAAAGAAGATGAAAGGGAGGTGGAAATAGGGAAGAAGGGGGAAAACAGACAGGCAAACCAACTAACAAATAAACAGAGAGACAAAGACAGAAAAAACAAAAACATCCAGACAATTATACAAGCAAACAAACAAATGAACACACTCCTAGACACATAGTAATTTGCCTACACAAAGTAGGTATAAAATAAAAAATTCTAAAGAGAGCAAGAGAGAAAGATCACACTACCTACTGGGATCTGCAGATAGCTTCTAAAGTACAGCTTTCTCCTTAACTAAATCTCA
>CAUYQG010180510.1:0-17769 GCA_963574415.1 Tarsius wallacei | reverse complement strand
TTTTTTTTTTTTTGAGTTGGAGTCTCACTCTGTCGCCCAGACTGGAGTGCAGTGGCCGCTCCCGGCCACCGCAGCCTCGACCTGCTGGGCTCCGGCGATCCTTCCGCCTCAGTCTTCCAAGTAGCTGGAACTACAGGCGCGTGATACCACGCCCAGCTGATTTTTTTATTTATTGTAGAGATGAGGTCTCCCCAAGTTGCCCAGGCAGGTCTCAAACCCGCGGGCTCAGGCAATCCACTCACCTCAGCCTCCCAAAGGCGTGGGATTACAGGCTGAGCCACCGAGCCCGGCTAATTTGCAAATTTTTAATGACACAAACATACATTCACATGTCCGAACATGTAAGCTAGTTCATGTGTCAGGTGTTCATTGTCACGTGAATGCATCTTCTACAAGTGGTCATGTATTTGTGTCCTTTACTGTACAGTCCTATATAGATTACAGTAGTACACTATCTTTTTTTCAAGCCTAGGATATCCAGAAGCAAGCATAAAAGCAGCTGTCATGTGGCTGGTACTGCTAAGAAGCACCAAATGATAATGACAAGAAAAAAAGTGAAAATAATTGAGAGAGTGTAGTCAGTTAAAAAGATGGTGGACATCGCTTGTTCTTATAACATGAATTGTTCAACCATCACACCATTCTAAAGAACAAGAACAAACTCATGGACCATGTGACGTCTGCTCTGCCAATGATGTTGACAGCAATATTAAAGAGGTATGGAAAAGTCATGGAGGAGTTGAAGAAACTTCTCTGCGTGTGGATGCAGAATCTGCATCACTGTCAAGTCCTGCTCTGCTTAATGCTGATTCAAGAGAAACCTATAAAGAAAGCCTTTATAAAGACTTGAAGAAAAAACAAGGTTGAGAACAAGAGGGCCCATCTTTTAATGCCAGCCATGGCTGGTTTCATTTTCTCAAGGTTAGAGCCAACCTTCACAACGTAAAAGTAAGTGAAGAAACAGCAAGTGCAGATATGGTAGCTGCCCGGGAATTTTCTGAAATGCTTTGAGAAATGACCAATGAAGGCATGTATTTACCTGAGCAGGTTTTTAATGTGAATGAGACAGGCCTGTACTAGAAGAGGGTTCTAGGTCAAAGTTACATCGGTAAGGAGGAAAAGTTGATAGGCTATAAAGAAGAAAAGGATAGGTTAACTCAGTTAGTGGCAATGCTTCTGGTGATATAAAGGTGAAGCCTTTCTTAGTTTATCACTCAGAGAACCCAAGAACCCTTAGAAAACACAGCCAAGTGTTCTCTTTCTGTTGTATGGAAGAATAACCCCAAAGACTAGATTACACAGGCCATTTTCCAGGACTGGTTTTTCCATCATTTTATCCTAGAAGTAGACAAATATCGCTTGGAGAAGGATGTCACATTCAACATCCTTTTTGCTGCTCAACAATGTTCTGGGCCACCTCTGCTCATGGATAACTTGCCTCTCAACATCAAAGTGGTGCATCTACCACAGAACACTACATCGCCCATCCAAACTATGGACCAGAGATTAGCAGAGAGCAGATTATGTGAAATATTATTTACATCACAATTTTCATCAGTCAGTAAAGGCAAGTGACAAATCAGGAAAAACCTTGTGTCAATTTTGGAAGGGCTATAACCTCTAGAAGGCCAAAACAACATTGATTTTGCTTGGCATGACGTTACAGCTGTCACCATGAATGGAGTTTGGAAAAACCGTGGCCAACAGTTCAAAATTTTAGTGGATTTGAGATGAAGAGGTAGATGAAGAGACCAAAGAGGTCTTCATCAACTTGGTACCCTCAGGGAGAAGCTGAAATTTAAGAGGATAACTTCACCAATCTCCTTACTATACCACACAAGAAACTTGCTCATGAATACCTGATGACATTGGAGGCTCAGTAAAAGGATGAAGAAAGAAAAAAGGAGGAAGTAACTGAAGAACTGAAGAGATTCACCATGCAGGAAATGAAAAGGAGATTTTCTTTATCTGAGAAGGCATTGTTAGCTTTTGAGGTACAGGAGCCAAATGTAGAATGGAACATGAAGGTTGCAGCAGTCATTCAGAATAGAATCCAGTGCTAATGTACCACCTATGGTGAGAAAAAAACAGCTACTACCCAGATATTATTGCATCATTTTTTCCAAAAAGGTAGATAGGATTGAATTCAGAGAGGAACAAGAACCTCTGCCATCAATGTCAGTCGTGAGTGAAATTGCAGCTTGGCCTCCATCTCCTATTGTTGATGATTCTTCAGCTCCTGACCAGGCCTGTTCATTAATTGCTCAGCATGAGGCAATCCTTGCACCCAGACAGCCATGGCTATAACCATCTACTGATAGCACCTGACTAGATACTGGGGATGGGTGTAACAGCTACAAGCAGACTGGATGACTCCATGATCCAGGCCCAATAGTCCTATATACCGACAGCTGGGCTGTCTTCAAGGGACTTACCATGTGACCTCTACAATGAGAAGCATAGGGATGGATGGCATCAGGCTGCCCCCTTTGAGGTGTGGACATGTGGAAAAACATTCTCCATTGCATCTGAGGGATCATATAATGGTCTAATATGTGAATGCCCACTGCCACTACTATGGGAATGCCCACTGTCCACAAGACCTGGAAATCAATAGGGTGATGAGCTAGCCTGAATTTCCCTCCTTGATGAAGTTCCTACGAAGGATGTGACCCACTGGCCAGAAAAGAAGATAAGACATCGAGACAATGTACCCTCTAATCCATACCAAAAATTTGGGCCCTGCCACTTTGTTATAAGGGCATAGTGCTTATCTTTCAGTAATGCCCCATCTGTGTTCAGGAATGCCCGGTCACTTGCCCCATGACACCAGACAGATAGCCTGTAGCCCAGCACCATGGTGGCAGGTAGACTACAAAGGACCTCTGACCAACAAGATGGCTTTGATGTGTGCAGACACATTTATGAGGCCAATACAGACATATCCCTACAAATGTGCCACACAAAAGACCACCATAGAGGAACTAGAGCAGTTGTGTTCAGCCTATGGCATCCCCACAGACATTGACAGTGACCAAGGTTCAAGTTACTTGGCACCAATTACAAGAATAGGCAGAGGCCCTGTATATCCACTGGCATATCCATCTGCTATACAACCATATGGCAGTGGGAATGATTGAACAGATGCATGGATTACTGAAACAACAACTCTGACAGGACACATACTCTCTAACTTTATGACCATGCTGACTATCAGCCACCATCTGCCCCTTGAATGAGCAGGTGTGTTCTAACTGCCCTAGTGCATACATTCTTCTGACGCAAGGACCTGACTCCATTGCCAGAATCCAGGTAAACAGTATAAATCATAATATACCTTTGCTTCAACCTGAGACTAAAGTTATCTTGCTATTGCCCTTGTCACAGGACCTTCCTACTGTGAAGCACATCATTATGTAGCTTTGGAAATAGCAAACCATCTCCAGTTGGTTTGTGTTTTCTGTTCCATAGGGGGAGGACTTAGGACATGATATATACAGGTTGCACCTGCTTTGTGTCCTAATCTCCCTCGTATATCTAAGATAATTAACCCAGGTCCCCCCATGCAAGGGAACGATCATACTGTTCCAGTGAAACATTATAATACCCCCACTGACTTACTTTAGTCTCCCAAAATTCATTCCTGAGGGGGGATATTTGGTATTGTAAACCAGGAACTAGACCGTTACCAAGGGTGATACTTTCCCCAAAATAACACAATCTTGTTAAATGGTCCTAACTTTCCCTTTTTTGTTTCTACTAAACATTTTACCTTTCACCCATAGATGGCATGCAGCAAAACTCTTTGCTGAATGGGCACAGACAGTGGCGGCCTTTCTCTAGAATAAAACAAACTACTGAATCTGTGGAAAGCTGCCCCCCTCTTCTCCTCTTCAGGTGTGTCGAGGCATCTCCAACCAGGTAGGCTGAGTACTTGGAGCCGCTTTTATACTAGAATCAACACCTCATATCCATTTCCTCTCAGTTCCAATACTAATTCATTGAGTTTCCCAATGAATGGCGAGACAAGAAAACACATCTCCCACTTAGTATGGGAGCAGGTGAACACAAATCCTATGGTGGCATTCATGATGGTCTGTGGTGGCTAGCAGCGGTACAAAAACAGGTAGTAGGTCATGAACCTTTTTGCACTGAAAGGCACAACAGCAGCATGTCTCAAGCTAAGACTTATAACATGAGGTGGCTATTTCTCCAAGTAGGTAAACAGTCCATCCAGCTGACTGATAATATGTGGCCAGAATGGCAAAACAATTCCCTCAGTGTTGGAGCTCACCTTTCCCTTGGGGTAGTTGTGGGCCTGAGGCACCCACAGCTGGCATTAAATGCCTTATAATTGAACCAGCAGATGCACCTGGGGATGTCCTTCCCTGCCAGGATGAGTTGTGCTCCACCTAGACACACACCCTTCCAATCGAGAACATGTCAAAGTGAAAAATCACTATCAGAAGGGGCATATTTCTGGTTTTACACCTTAGTCATTTTTGCCCCTCTGGAAGCAACCATAAGGTAGAGTTACAAGGAGAAACCCTGGCCAAGCATACAGATGCTACATTTAACAACACCTGTCACACTATTGCCTCTCTCATTATAGAAACCTCACCAATTAGACAAGTGGCCTTGCAAAACGACATGGCCATAGATATTTTGACTGCCACCCAACATGGCACTTGTGCATTGAATAAGATGGAACGTTGTGTATCCCAAATTATGCCTATAATATAACTCAGGCTATGCAGGCATCAGGCACCCACATTTCAGCTACAGAAATTGTTTCCCAACCCTCCCATGACATGGTTTTATGGACTCCCCAGTACTTGAAGAACCTTCACATATAGCATGACAGCTATTCTACTTATTCTCATTTGTTTGTTGTTGTTGTGGACTATATTTTTGTTATGGCATTTGTTTGGCAGGGAATTTATGGAAGAATGATGCATTAAGATGTGAGGGGAGGGCCAACGGTATGCTGGGGTGGAGTGTAAGGTGACACACACTCAGTGATAACATGAGCACACCCTGGATATGAACCCAAACAGCAGGTTGGAGCCTGAGAAGGGATCCTGGGAGCAGCCAACCCAGGGTGTCCTGTTCTCTTTGTGCTTTATGCTGGAACACGCAGGTCATCCTGAGGCAATGGAGAAAGTGTTGCCCACATTTGCTGATCACATCTTGCAGCTATGCAGAGTGGATGTAATTTTCACCCTTCCTTCAGGCAGTTGGCCCACTGGGCTTGTGCAGACCAGATTGGGCACGACTAGATCAATACCCATAGCCTTTGCCTACTTTTAGTTTACCTTTAGCTCATTATAATACTAAAAATCCCACCCCTACAGAGGATTCACAGTTATTTTGTGTACATGCAACATATGTATAAGGACCTTCTCATAATACATCTGTGCACTAAAATACTACCCTTTTCACGCTTAACCACACACTCTGCCCTATATAAAATGCTATATAACCTATGTGTCTTTTACAATCAAGAGCAGTTTTTTCCAGATGAGACATAGGCTTTTACTTATAGGGAAGAGGTCCAGGAATAACCATCGGGACAATGCCTAATACATACATTTTAATAATGTCAGTGCAAATCTAGGGCTATCGGGCTTCTATTTAGTCTCATTAATCTTACAACCATTGTTTTCTTTTTCCTTCCATAAAATTCCTAGTTCTCAATAACATCACCAAAAATGCACATACAACTCTCTCAGAATAGGAAACACAGATAAATCACTAATCATATGAGTTCTCAAGGTTTTTGAAAGTCCTTTTTTTTTCTTAATTCATGTCACACTAAGATAAGCAGCTAGTCTTTTGTGTTTCAAAGTGACTTGGAAGAATTTTTCTCTCTGGTACACCAACAGGCATAAAGGCTGCAAAGTAAGATGAAGGATGAATGAGCCTTAGAGAACTTCTGTGTATTATACCTTTAGTCAACAATAACATATTGTACAATTACAAAACATGTTTAAAGGGTAGATCTCATGTTGTGTGTTTACCACAATAATTTTTTAAAAAGTTGGTTTGTCTTAGTGTTCTCTTTATTTTCAAATATACCTTTTTAATGTAAAATATTTTCATAGTTTTGAAGTCAAAATAATAACAGTGTTTTAAGAAAAATCTAGTTTCTATCTCTATCCCTCTTCACAATTATTTTCTCCTTTTTTATAGTTAATATTTTTTCCCAATGTCATGGTTTATTGTTCCATTGTTCTTTTCCATCAGATAAGTAACTATGTATAAGTATGTATGAATAGATATGCATATATATATTTGTAACTTTATCCCTTTCTTATTACATTAGCTATGCTTTTTTCTACATTGATTTAAAAATGGTAATAGACCCTAAAGCACACTCTGTGGTCATATACATAAATATTTTTAAAATATGAAATCATAATTGTATAGTACTCCACTGTGTGAATATCATAAAGTATTATCATAAAGTATATTAATTCAATCTCCCTGCCAGTGAATATTTAAACATTTTAATTTGAGGTTGTATTGTTCTCACAGGATACTTGAGTTCTGTATGCTTTATTACATAATTAGAAGCAGTGGAAAATAAGAAAGCAGTTTTCTTACTTTCATCATCTAGAGGTCCTTGTTGTCACTGTTTTTCTCAAGGCTTAAAAATATTAGTTTTTCTTCCATCCCAACTTCCACTTCGCCCCTCTTTTCCTTTGTCCCTATTGTTCCTGTGCTGCTGGATTTGGATTTTACTTCCAGTATTTTCTCTTCACTTCAGTGCTTTCTGGACAAAACAAATTTTGGTTGATTCATTTCAATAATTTTTCGAGCCCCAGATATTCCCAACTATGTTGCTGTGGCACCTTGGAAAATTATTTTCCCCTTTTATGTGGTGTTCTAAAATTGGCTTGCTTGGCTTTTCAGTGGATAGCTTATGGTATCTGGGGCTTCTCTGGATTAAAAAAAAATCATTATTCTTTGCTCTGTGTCTTTCCTCTGAATTTTTCTTACAGTTCCAAGAATATCAGAATTAACTATTAGCTGTAGACAAAGAATTCTTACATGACTGTGATAATAGCCTCATTGGTTTTACATTAGAAGTTTACAAAATATTTTATTTCATTTTTGAAACCATAATAGCTCCAACTGTATATTCAAATAATTGAAGGTATCCACTATTGATGCCAAAGAGAGTTAGTATGTAGTAGAATGAGAACTGAAGACAGCTTCCAGCTTGATGCTGTTCTATAGCACCATGGCTTAAGCTGAATGTTGGGTAGGTTGGATGCAAACTATTCTATCAAACTAATATAGTTTTCCCATATTTTGAATTTTTAAGGGAAATAGCCCATGAACATACTAAACCAGTAATGTTCATTATCTCCAATTATAGCTCAAGAAAACTCCAAAGAATATGTGAATGACAGAATAAATCACTATCACCATTGAGAAGAGATGACGGACTAAGTCTCCTGTCTCTCAATCTACAATCCTATACACTCTAATTAAATTGAAAACATTCCCTGAAGGAAACACTCAGTGAATTTTCTGCTGTTACACTTCACTCATTAAAATATTATTCTTTTAAGTGAAAGAGCCAGTTACCTTTAGGGAAGATTGCCTTTCTGAATTTCAAAATACCTTTTCCTGCACTCTTTATTACCTGGCAAAAAATATGGAGAACAATAATATATGAACCTCACTCTGTCGTTCATTAACTTGTAGCACTACTGAAGTTAAAGTAACTGCACTATACCGAGGCATGCCATGGCAGGTTCTGCGTATGAAGCTTATCCACATTTTCTCACCACTATAAAATCAGGGATTCTTATGAGATGTTTCCATTATTATAAAGCTGTATCTCTTAACTTTTGATCCTGCATTATTGAAGTGTAAGGCATAAGGCAGTGTTTTCAAATGTAGGAGGAATAATTGCACATAAAATTAAAACACGGGTTGCATAAATACAATATGGTAACATTTGAGTCATATGTACATCAACAAATTTGTTATACCAAGGGACCATGTGCTGGGTAAGTTTGTATGATTTCAAAAATATATTCCCACATAAGTATGAATTTTAACTACAGCTGTTTTAGTCATTCCAGTCAGATGATAGAATTCACAAAGTAGGTTAAACAGGGGAGTTTAAAAGAATAAATTATTGACTATAATAAAATCATAATTATAAGATATAATGAAATTATCTATGGTACCCTAAGACCAAGGCAAGAACTCAAGAAAAGATGGGTTTGGAATGGGTTCTGACCTTGTTGAAATATATGTGGTACACTGGAAACTGAGAGGCAATAAATACAAATTAATTAGTGACACAGTAACCAAGCTGATGTCTGGGTCACATAAATAGCAAAAGATGATAATACCATAACTATAAAGTATGATAACATTTTTAAAGAAAGTCAATGGTAATCATTGTTTTCTGGTGACCCTTTTCTTATATAATAATGTACAAATTGCTTAATATATTATCTAATGTCTATCATATTCTGAATTATTTTTCACCATGGCCCAGCCATTTTTTTTCCAATAGTAAATATTTTATGGATAAGTGAACAATGAATGCATTAACAACTAATGATTATAAAGAAAGAAAAGTTAAGATAAGCTATTAGCTGGTGTATATATAAGAACTCAGATACAGCATATTGGCTTTCAATTCACTTTATCTGAATTAAAAGTATAAAATGGGGCCAGGCCCAGTGACTCAAGCCAGTAATCCCAGCACTTTGGGAGGCCAAGGCAAGAGGATTGCCTGAACCCACGCATTCGAGACCAGCCTGGGCAACATGGTGAGGCCTCGTCTCTACAACAAATGGAAAAATTTAGCTAGGCATGGTAGCACGCACCTGTAGTTCCTGTTACTTGGAAGGCTGAGGCAGCAGGATCGCTGGAGCCCAGCAGGTCGACACTGGGGTGACATGAGTGTGCAGTGCACTCTAGCTGGGGAGATAGAGTAAGACTCCAACTCAAAAAAAAAAAAAGTATAAAATGGTAGTTCAGAGTTAAGTTTTAGAATCATGACTTTCTAAGTTAAGCTCTTAATTTTACATTAATATATTTGTGGTTCAAGGCAAATTACCTGAGTTCTCTATTCTTCTGTTTTCTATTTTAAATTTTGGATATAATAATAATATCTAGCTTACAGGGTTGAGTGCAACCAATTTAATTGATAAGTATAAGTATATAGAACAAAGTCAAGAAAATAATATAGAGACAACAAGCATGAATATGGTCATAACTACAAGTATAGACTGACCAAGAGTAACTTGTTTATGAACTTGGAATGTGTTAAAGAAAAAAGTGAGTATAATAATCTTTACACTGTAAACAATAGCTAATGTTTACATTTTTCTTAATATCAAATATTGGAATTTAGCTATTTAGACAAGATAAAGTATCTTAACTAACATTACTGAGTCACATTATTTTCTTCTGTATGACACTCAGAAGAAACTGAGTCTTACAGGTAAATACACCAGTTTGGGAGGTAGACCCTAAAGACAGAAGGATATACCACACAATAAAAGTCACAGGCTGATCAGACATAGGATGACCATTGTGGTATATATTTAACAAAATTAGATAATTCTTTAGTAGTCAACTTGATTATTAAACCTGTTATCTTTAAATGATACAATATGGAGATGTAGTAACCAGAAGCTTCCAAGTAATAACACAAGAGAGGACCACCCTATAAACCGGGTATTATCTTTTGGAGGGTAGGCCCCTTGTAGTACACTTCAAATATGTTCCCCCAGATAAAATGGCCCATCAATGTCTTTATCTTGAAGTCTTAAGAAGATCGTGTCATGATTTGTGGAAGAAATTTCTTGAGTTGTGGCAAAAAGATGATTGGTTTTTCCACCATGACAACACACCTGCCACACCATGCTGAGTGTTCAGAAGTTTTTGACCAAAAACGCATGACTCTCTTGTTTCACCCTCCTTATTCACCTGGTCTCATCCCAAGGAACTTCTTGTTTGTTTGTTTCCCTGGATGAAAAAAGTTCACAGAGAGAAATGTTGTGTTGATGTGGAAAGAGTGAAAGCAATAACAACAGAAGCACTAAAAAGCATCAAAATTGATGAGTTTAAAAACTGTTTTGAGCAGTGGAAAAAGTGTCTCAATAAGTGTATTGCATCAAACGAAGAGTGCTCTAAAGGTGACTGAAGTTTAAACATAAATTCCATTTTTTTTTTGCTCCTACCTTGTACATGTCACAGTCCAATATAATTTCATACCAATTAGGATGTTTATTATTAAGAACAAATGAAAGAAAGAGAAAGAGTAAGAAAGGAAGGATAGGAGAAGGGAAAGAGGAGGGAAAGAAGGAAGGAAAAAGGGAGAGAGGGAGGAAGGGAGGAAAGAAAAAAGGAAAACTATGTTGGCTCCTAAAATATTGCATTGCTGATGGGATGTAAAGTGGTGCAGCTAAAATTTTTCCACAAAAATTACTGGAAATACCATATGATCCACCAATTTCATTTCTAGGTATATATATGCAAAATAGTTAAATGCAGTGACTCAGGCAGTTATTTTTGTACCTATATTTATATCAGCATAATTCACAATAGCCAAAAAGAGAAGACAACCTCCAAATCAACATAAGGATAAGTAGATAACAAATAAGGCAATATTATTTAGCTTTAAAGGAAATGAAATTCTGATACACACTACAAAATGAATAAACATTGAAAATGTTCATGCTAAGTGAAATGAGCTATACACACAAAAACAAACAGTGTATGATTCCACTTATATAAAGTACCTAGAATAGTTAAATACATAGAGACACAGAGTAGACTGGTGGATTTCATGAACTGGGAGTAGGGAGAAATGGGTAAATATAGCTTAATAGGTACAGATTTTCAGTAGAAGATGATTTTAAAAAGTTCTGGAAATGGATGGTGGTAATGTTTGCACTACAATGTGCATATAATTAATGCCACTAATTTGGTACATAAAACAGGTCAGAAGTTTTTGACCAAAAACGCATGACTCTCTTGTTTCACCCTTCTTATTCACCTGGTCTTATTATAAACAGCAATTTTTATGTTATGTATCTTTTATGTCAATAAGAAAAAAAGAAGATAATAAAAAATAACCACAACTGTTGCTGGAAGTATCCACCGAGCAAAGAATATCAGCACTGTGCAGAAAGGTGTCAATAGTAAGGGTTTCCTGTCTTTCTTCTCCTTTGTGAATTATTTGATCAAAAAGATAGACCTAATTATGGTTTTATGTTTAGTTTTACATTTTTTAATATAAATGTTTTTGTGCTCAGTTCTATTTGACCATTTGAGCATGTTTGGGAAGATTTGGATTCGTGTTCCTTTCATTTCTTTAGCTAACTAAAAGTAATCTACAGCATACTCATTCATACTTTTTTTTAGTAATGGAAAATATAGTTTATTTAGAGAGTAGATGAGAGAGGGAGAGAGAGAGAGAAGATTCACCTCCTCAAGCTAGGGGAGGAGGCCAAAGCTTAGGAAAACATATCCTAGCCAGTGCTTAACAAAACTATGGCTGCATCCATACATTTATTTGTAAATACTTTTAGAGTTCACAGGCTAAGCGAGTAAAACAGTATTTTTTAAATGTAAGTCCTTCTCAAATATTTTTAGGGCAGATTTATACTGAATTCTTAGTTTTTGTTTATATGGAATACAAATTTAACTGTGGAGCCTGTATTTTATCTGGCAACTCTATATATTTGGAATTCTCTTTGTCTTTTATTACTTCCTGACAGCATTACACCTAAATTTTCAAGGCTCAGCACAAATATATCTTCTGCAAAATTTCTTTGATCCTCTAGACAACATATGTATTTTTCAAATTTTGAATTTATTTCATTGGCAGTGGATAGTCAGTCTTAGATTAAAGATGAATTCCAAAGTAGACATGAAGATAAAGATATTTTGTTTTTGTTCCAATTCTGATTCAATTGATCTATAATTTACCTTAATCTTGTATTTGCTGTTGCTACTTATTACCAAATGATATGGGCTCTGTAAAAATAAAAAGATTTAACACATATATTTTGAATACAAAATAATCAATGCAACATAGAAAGATAAAATAGAAATATCAAAGGCACTAGAGACATCTTAACATTTCAATCTGGAAATTTTCCAGGAGTACAGAAGGCACAAAATTATGAAGAATCAAAATAATTGTGTAGTAGTCATTTAAATGAACGGGGTTTATTAGAATTCCATTATTTCTCATTATTGTTAATATTGAATTCCTCAGTTGGAATGTTCCCAAGAGGTTTGGAATTTACTAAAAATTAGTCATGAGAAAACTGTCAGAAAATCCATAGTTGAAATGTAGAACACTTTTCTGAGCAAATACATTTTATCTTGGTACTGTAAGTTGGTCATAGAAGGAATCACAGCACTACTTTGTACAATTTGTTATTATGCAAAATAGAAAAGGAGTTACTATATAAAAATGTATTAGCATTACTAAAAATAAAATAAGTCCCTTTATGAACAACAAAAAAAGGAAAGATTAAAAAATTAAGGCTATAGTAGCAGCCTGCTAGAATCCCAAACCTGAAACACACAATGGTATCCAGTAAGAAACACCAAAAGCACTCCATTATTAAGAAAAAATCAAGTCAGAAGATTATAATGAAATCCAGAACTAGCATCTTCTTTCCTCTATATTGTACAGGCAATCTTAGATTAGAAAAAAGACTGAATATGCTATTTAGGGCTGAAGAGTAGTACATACCCACTTCATGAGTGGTTAAAGAAAGATGAGACAGGCTAAAAAATCAGACTAAATTATCCCACCATGTGCTGCCTCCAGAAAACTCATCTCACTATAAAGGATACCCAAAGGCTAAAATTTGAAGGTTGGAAAATAATCTTTCAGGCAAATGGAAAACATAAGAGAACAGGAATAGTTATTATGATATCAGACAAAGCAGACTTCAAGCCATCAAAATTGAAAAGAACACCACATAATGTTAAAAGGCTCAATCCACCAACAAGAAATATTCATCTTAAACATATATGCAACCAATACTGGAGCACCAAGTTTTATAGAATAACTGCTAAGTAAACTAAGAGAGGTCACAGACACTCATGCAATCATAGTTGAAGACATAAATATGAAGAGCCCTAGACAGACCATCGTGAAAAAGAAAGTAGATCCAGACCCTTAGCTTGATGCTCAATCAAGTGGATTTACTAGAAATCTAATGAACACTCCATCTAACATCTACAGAGTAAATATTATCCTTATCAGCACATGGTACATACTCCACAATCAATCACATCCTCAGACATGAATCAAGTGTGAACAAATTTTCAAAGATTGAAGTGATACCACGTATCTCTCAAATCACAATAAAATAAAAATAAATATTGTCATAAACAAGCTTTCCCCCAAACACACAAAGATTTGGACACCAAAAAGCATGCTGCTGAATGACTTCTGGGTCAACACAGAAATCAAAACAGAAATGAAAAATTTCCTAGAAGCAAAGACATCTTATCAGAATCTCTGGGATGCCATGAAATCTGTGTTGAAAGGGAAATTCATAGCATTGCATCACATATCAGGAAAATAGAAAGATAAAAAGTAAAGAGCCTAATTTCACACCTAAGGGAGCTGAGAATGCAAGATCATCTAAATCATAATTTCAGTAGCTCTTCCTCAGTGCTGCCTACCAAGGTGGCTGCCATCTCCTACTTGGCATCATGGCTGCCCTCAGACCCCTGGTGAAACCCAAGATCATCAAAAAGAAGACCAAGAAGTTCATCCAGCACCACTCAGACCAATATGTCAAGATTAAGCATAACTGGCAGAAACCCAAAGGTATTGACAACAGGGTGCGTAGAAGATTAAAAGGCCAGATCTTGACGCCCAACATTGGTTATGGGAACAACAAGAAAACAAAGCGCATGCTGCCTAGTGGTTTCTGGAAGTTCCTGGTCCACAATGTCAAGGAGCTGGAAGTGCTGCTGATGTGCAACAAATCTTATTGTGCTGAGATTGCTCACAACGTTTCCTCCAAGAACCGCAAAACCATTGTAGAAAGAGCAGCCCAGCTGGCCATCAGAGTCACTAATCCCAATGCCAGGCTGAGCAGTGAAGAAAATGAATAGACAGCTCATGTGCACATTTTGTGTTTAAATAAAACCATAAAAACTGTCATCTAGTATTTTCCTTGAAAAAAGAAAAAGAAAAATCCACATCACCAAGATAACATCACAACTTTGAGATATAGAAGACAATACTGTCATAGAGAGGATCACAAGACACAAAGCTAGTTCTTTGAAAGAATAAATAAGTTTGACAGAAGAACTTTTTTGGCAAGACGACTTTTAAAAAGAAAGAAGGAAAATCCAAATAAACACTATTAGAAATGACAAAGACATATTCACAACTGACCCTGAAGAAATTCAAAAGATTATCAGAGATTACTATGAATGCCTGTATCCAAATAAACTAAAAAAAAATAAAGAAAGAAAGAAAATGGAGGACTTTCTGGCATCACATGATATTCTAAGGTTGAAGTGAGAAGACATTAAAGCTCTAAGCACACCAATAACAATCCAGGAAATTGATTCAGTCATAAGAAACCACTGTACCAAAAAAATAAAAAGCCTTGTACCAGATGGTTCCCAGTTGAATTCTATAAGACATACAAGAAAAGGCTTATACCAATCTTACTCAAAGCATTCCAATCAAATGAGAATGAAGGAATTTGCCTCAACTCATTTTATGAAGCTAAAATTATACTGATACCCAAACCGAATAAGACCCAACAAGGAAAGATAATTACAAGTCAATCTCCTCGATTAACACAGAGGCAAACGTTCTCAACAAGATTCTAGCAAATTGGATCCAACAACATATCTCAAGGATCATCCACCGTAACCAGGTTAGGTTAATTCCCAGGATCAGTACTGGTTCAACACTTGCAAGGCCATAAATGTATTTCAACACATTAATAGATGTACAGTTAAAAAACACATGACTGTCTCATTAAACACAGAAAAAGCATTTGACAAAATCCAGCATCCCTTCTTATGCATGTAGGCATTGAAGGAATGTTCTTAAAACAGTAAGGGCCAACTATGATAAACCCACAACCAACACTATGCATGATGGGCAGAAGCTGGTAACATTCACCCTAAGAACTGGAATAAGACAAGGATGCCCACTCTCACCCCTCCAATGAAACATAGTGGTGTAAGTTCTATCCAGAGCTATCAGGTTAGTGAAAAAAGTCAGTGGTATCCATATAAAGACAGAAGAGTTAAGCTATCCCCCTTTACAGACAATATGTTTCTACACCTAAAAAATTCCTAGGAAGTCTGTCAAAAGCCTTGCGTTGATAAATGACCTTAGGCCGTAGGCTACAAAATCACTGTGCAAAAGACAGCTGTATTTCTATACACCAACAGCAAGCAGGCAGAGAACCAAATTAAAAACACAATCTCATTCACAATACTCACACAAAAATTAAATGCAAATAAATACCTTGGCATTCCCCTAACCAGAGAAGTGAAAGAACTTCAAAGTGAGAACTACAAAATGCTACTCAAAGAAATCAAGGATGACACAAACAAAAGATAAACATCCCGTGCTTATAGATCAAAAGAATCAATATTGTCAAGATGTCTATGCTAACCATGGTAATCTACAGATTTAATCCAATAATCAAATTGCCAACATTGTTTTTCACAGACCTTGAAATGACAATACAGATAGTCATAAGAAAAAAAAAAAAAAAAAGAGCACGAATAGCTAAGACAATCCTCAGCAAAAGGAACACAGTGGGGGGTTTCATGCTCCCAGATTAAAATTTTTTTATTTTTTTTTTAAAGATGTGGGGTACAATTCAGGGTTAGGTATACAAACGTTGATTATGCAGGTACCCTTATTGATGAGATGTGCCCCTCCCTCCCCAAGCAAGTTCCCTCAACTGCCAATCTCACTCACCCCCCTTCCAGCAGTTTTCCACTACTCTCTTTCTTATAGTATTATGATAATTGTCAAAGTCCACTTATGAGTGAGACCATATGGTACTCTGTTCTTTGTTCCTCTGATAGATCAATGAGTATGGTTAACTCTAAATCCATCCAAGTTGCTGTGAAGTCCATATGTTTGTCCTTCATTATGGCCACATAATATTCCATTGTGTGTATATACCACATTTTTTTACCCAGTCCAGCTTTGATGGGCAGCATGGTTGGTTCCATGTTTTTGCTATTATGAATAGAGATGCAACAAACATTCGTGTGCAGGTGTCATTTTTGTAGAATGATTTGAGTTACTCTCGGTATATTACAAATAGTAGAATTGCTGGATCATATGGAAGGTCAATTTCTAGTTCTTTCAGAAAGTGCCACACTGTCTATCAGAGAGGTTGCACTAGTTTGCATTCCCACCAGCAGTGTAGAAGCATTCCTTTTTCTCTGCATCCTTGCCAGCATCTGTTGTTGTTTGTTTTACTGAGATGGCCATTCTTCCTGGGGTTAAGCTGTATTTCAATGTGGTTTTGATTTGCATTTCTCTGAAGATCAGTGAGGCTGAGCACTTTTTCATGTGTCTGTTGGCTGCCATATATCTTCTTTTGAGAAGTGTCTATTCATGTTTTTGCCCACTTTTTAACGGGGCTGTTTGTTTTTTTCCTTTTGACACATTTGAGTTTCTTTTAGATCCTAGATGTTAGACTTGTCAGATATACAGTTGACAAAATTTACTTTTCTATTCTGTGGGCTGACTTCCTGCTCTTTTGGCAGTTTCTTTTGCTTTGCAGAAGCTCGTCAATCTGATGAGGACCCACTTGTCTATCTTATTTCTTATGGTATGGGCATTTAGGGTTCTGATCAGGAATTGGTTCCCAGTTCCAATTTCCATAAGGGCGTCTCCTGTGTTTTCTAAGATTCTCATAGTTTGAGGTTTTACATTTAGATCTTTGATCCATTTAGAGTTAATTTTTTGTGTATGGTGATAGGTAGGGGTCCTACTTCAACCTTCTGCACAAAATCAGCCAGTTTTCCCAGCCCCGTTTGTTGAATAGGTTCTCCTCTCCCCAGTGGTTGTTGTTGGAGGCCTTGTCAAATATGAGTTGGTTGAGAAATTCAGGCTTTGCTTCCCGAAGCTCTATTCTGTTCCATTGGTCTTTATGCCAGTTCTTGTACCAATACCAGGCTGTTTTGATTACTGTAGCCTTTTAGTAAAGTTTGAAGTCTGGAAGTGTGACACTTCTTGCTTTGTTTCTTTTGCTAAGGATTGTTTGGGCTATTCGTGGTCGTTTTTGTTTCCGTATGAGTTTCTGTATTTTCATTTCCGGGTCTGATGAATGATGTTGGTAACTTAATGGCTATTGCATAGAATCTGTAGATAGCCTTTGGTAGGATAGACATTTTTTTTTTTTTTTAGTTGGAGTCTCACTCTGTCACCCAGACTGGAGTGCAGTGGCCGCTCCTGGCCACTCCAGCCTCAACCTGCTGAGCTCCGGCGATCCTTCCGCCTCAGCCTCCCAAGTAGGTGGAACTACACGCGCGGGATACCAAGTCTAGCTAATTTTTTATTATTGTAGAGATGAGGTCTCGCCAAGTTGCCCAGGCGAGTCTTGAACTTGCGGGCTCAGGCAATCCACTCACATCAGCCTCCCAAAGCGCGGGATTACAGGCTGAGCCACCGAGCCCGGCTTGGGATAGACATTTTAACAATGTTGATTCTTCCTATCCATGAGCATGGACTATTATTCCATTTGTTTGTGTCTT
>CAUYQG010180509.1:0-10612 GCA_963574415.1 Tarsius wallacei | reverse complement strand
GGTCAGTCAGTTTTCCCAGCACCATTTGCTGAATAAGATCTCTTTTCCCCAGTGGTTGTTATTGATGGCTTTGTCAAAGATGAGCTGGTTGAGAGATCGAGTTTCTGCTTCTGAAATCTTTATCCTGTTCCACTGGTTTATATGCCTATTCTTGTACCAGTATCAGACTGCTTTGATTATTGTAGCCTTAAAGTTTAAAGTCTGGAGTTATGATATCTCCTGCTTTTTTTCATTATGCTGATAATTGTTTTGGCTATTTGTGCTCTTTTTTGTTTCCATGTGATTTCTGTATTGTCATTTCCAGATCTGGGAAGAATAATGTTGTTAATTTGATGGGTATTGCATTGAATCTAGAGATTGCCTTGGGAAGGATGGACATCTTAACAATATTGATTCTTCCAATCCATGAGCATGGAACATTTTTTATTTGTTTTTGTCATCTTTGATTTATTTGAGCAATGTATGAGCAAACAGGTCAGAGTTCAGATCCTGGGCCAGGTATAACAATCCATGTGAATAATGATCTTCTGACTTTAAAAAAAAAAAACTTCTGTTTATTTTTATAGCTTTGGATACATTTTTCAACATTGTTCAAGAAAAGCATACTGTCCATGTATTAGTTATTGCTGCAATAATGTTGCATAACAAACCAAACCAGACTCAGTGCTTACAGAAGCATTCATTCCCATACTCGAGGATCTGCAGGTCAGCTGCAGGTCAACTAATTTAAACTGAGCTCAGCCGAATGGCTCTGCTTCTGGCTTGGGTTCAGGTTGTGGGTCAGGTTCCAGTTTCTTGTATGTGTTTGTTCTACCTGAGGTGTGCTCTCATTGTGGCATGCCATTGGAATGCCAAATTAAGAAACAAGCACACCCAAGGCTTCTGCTCGCATCATGACTCCTAACATTCCATTGGCCGAAACAAGTCACAAGGCCAAGCCTAACATTCTGAGGTGGGTGAGGAGACCCCAACTTCAGTGAGACAGGAAGGAGGGTGAGTACTTGCTACACAATTACCCAGATTATCACAGACTGGTTCACTCAACTTTACAGATGCCACCTCACAGCTCCTTGATGCATTTGGTTGATTGAAAATATTCTCTTTTTTTAAGTTAAGGAAAAATGCCTAGATTAGAAAAGCAAAACTCCATAAATATGATTGTCTTCTACATATAGGTCAAAAGAAACACAAAATATTCCTCAATAATTCAGTGGCACTTGATGAATGAGAGATGGGTTCCTTTTTTCTTTCAGTTATTTGCAATCAAACATGAATTGAGGACTTCCCAGAGGGTCTGAAAAAGTAACCAGAAAAGAGAACATGTTGCTAGGGCAATTGCCATTAAGTCCATATTTTTTAATCATCTAGGATTCTTCAGTTTCCCAAAACAACAAAATAAAAAGAGAAAAATTAGAAACAAATTTACTATTGCTCACCAGTTATGATTTATGGAAAAGGTCCACTTTGCAACAGAAAGGAAACGGTATTGTTAGAAACACAACACTGATTTTTCATGATACTGAAAATTTCATGTAAATGAAAACTCATGTCAAATGTCATACTATGGTTCTCAATGTTTAGTTTAAAATATAGTCAATATAGACAAAAAGAATAGGAAATTCTCGTCTTTACAATGTACTAACAGTGCAAGCTACAGCAATTTAATCAAACTCTCTAAGCTTCAATTTTCTTAAAGTGAAATGGAGTGATAATGTTTATCTTCCTGTTGTTCACAAGGATTACATATAATTAATAACCTCAGAAAACAGTCAATATTTATCAATAATTATTACCATTAATAATACTAGTAGTATAAGGACCTGGGAGTGAAAGATGTATCTGTTTAAATAATCTGTGTTCTCTTGATAACTTCATTTTCCACATTGGCAATTAAACTTGGAAGAAGAAATAAGGCTTACATTGTATGTTAATAAAAGATAATAAAACACAAATCATCAATTCTTGGAACTTATACCTAAGAAACAATGGAATAAATGCTTTTTATGTATCTCAATCCAAACTGCCTTCAGATTATCCTTGTACAGGAAGCATTTTATTTCAATCTGAACATACCACACTGAACACTAACATTTTTTCCCAACTGCATTTCTCTATCAGATTCATTCCTATTGAAATACCAGAAGTGGGGAAAGGATGGAAAATAATCAGCCTGCTGATAACTTTTCTAAAATTGTCTTTAGGAAGAATGACATTGGCTTTCATCTACCCCATCTAACAGTGGAACAAGAGGAAACTGACTCCAATTACAGGCAAGGAGTTTCACTGTTATTATGGAAGCCTCCCTCATTCTGCTCTCCCCTCAAATTACCATCCTATCATGCCTTTTCTTAATTATTCATGTCACAAAAATAACTCCCTCTTTCTACCACACAATTCATGCAATGTGGCTCTTCTTTCTTCCTTCTCAGAAATGATTAGTAACCTCAAAACAGTCCAAAATGTCCTCTTCCTCTTCACCCTCTTCAGCATGACTTGTGACTCCTTTAACTAGTCCTTCATGTAAGAAAATGAACTAGTCCTTTTTGAACATAATTTTCTAGCTTCTTGACTGAATCCTCTTCTCTCATCCGTCCTCCAAGATCCATTCTTCAGCCTTGTGTCAACTTTCCTGTTGTCTCCAGCATGGCATACTTCATTTGGTGACTTAAACAATTTGTGTGGCATTATAGCCACCTTGAACTCAAAGCCAATTTCAACATTCTGTTTTTGTCTGTCTACACAGCCTTACTTCTATTGTTTACTTGCCTAAAATGTTCTCTCCAAGCTCATTTTTCAAGATTCAGCTTAAATTGCCTTCTCCATAAAACCTTCTCTTAATGGAAATGAACATTCATTTCATAGTATTTTATTTGCACATCCTTGGTAGCACTTCTTCGACATTGCCTCATTGTCGTTTGTTCTGGAGCCTAAGTACATGCTAAGGGAAGCCAAAGTTACAAGGAAGCAGAAAATCCATGAGTCAGAGGGTAAGGAATCCAGCAACATGCACAAAAGAATGAAACTGATGTGTGGCAAGGTCAAGGTGAGCTGGTTCCCAGGACTTTCTTGTTTTTCTGTCCCTCAATGTGCATCTTTACAAGGATCTCCACATCTTTTTAAGCAACTTCAGTGTGCTTGTGCTCCATGAAATAAACTTGAGAAGAAAAATTGAGTAAAACACCAGGTATCCCACAAGAGTTATGTCTTAACTGGTTTCAGAAGCTTGTTCACCACACCAAGGGGAAGGAGTGAGAAAGCAGGTGCAGTACATGGCATTTTCTTTCTTTCTTTCAAAATAGCTTCTATTCTTCCTCTCAGTATTCCATCTATTTTCTGATCATATGTAAAGAGTTTAGAAGCATCTGGATTTAAAGGAATGAGACAAACAGTAGTGTTATGCCTCGGAAAAATTGATCAAAATATTGCCAAAGGTAAATTTGGCAAATTTATTAGTGAGCTCTGACTCCTTTGCAAAAGCATCTTACAAAGCAAAGATGGGAATGGGGAAGGGTGACTGAGTAACCCTTTTTAAAATTCAGGCATGGTTAAGTGTTTAGTTATTGTTCTTGAGAGCTTACAATAATATAGCTCTATGAGGCCAAGATTATTAAGAAACCATTTTACAACTGAAGAAACTGATTTTCAGAGAAATCACTTGGCTCAGAAATCAACATGGGTAAGCAGCAAAGGCAGAATATACACTTTTTGGTATGTTTCCAATAACCCTGTTCTTCTGGACACCTGGGCAAGGATACCAACTGCCATTAGCACTATCAAACTTTAACCAAGAGTGAAAGCTGAATGAACCACAGAGGAATTAAGTGTTTCTACCAACTTCAGTTACATAAATTGGTCAGTAAGCCATTGGTAGAACACAGGACTAAATGGAAGTGCAGAAGACTTTTAAAAAATTCATAGCTTGGGAATAAAAATCTACTTCTACAAATCATTATTTAAAATTAAATCTTTCAGTTATATCTCCTTTGAACATTTGGTTCTGGGTTAACCTCTCAGACTTCTTGACTGACTGAAGAGAGATCTATTTTTACTTCTCACTGACCACCCACATGCTGCACTTCTAATTCCTAAGACAAACCTCTTTGAGCATGAGATAAACCAAAGAGTGAATTTAGTTTATCATCAACATTCTGCCTGATCTTGTTTTAGATATGCTTTTAAACTTTTTATTTTGAAATAATTATAGATTCACAAGTAGTGACAAAGATGGTACAGAGGTCCCAGTTACCTTTCACCTTGTTTCACCCAGTGTTTACATTTTACATTAACATAATATAATGCCAAAACCAAGAATTTGACATTGGCACAATGTGTGTTTATAGTCTTATACCACTTTGTCACAATGTGGAGCCATGTAATCACCTTAATCAAAATGCAGAACTATTCCATCCCTGCAATACCCTTCCCTCATACTATCCGTTTCTAGTGACACCTACTCTCTCACTATCCCCTGACACCATTAATCAGTTTTCCATCTCTAGTTTTGTCATTTAGAAAATATTATATAAACATGTACAGATGACCCTTGAACAATGTGAGAGTTAGGGGCACCAATTCCCCCTGCATTCAAAAATCCATGTATAACTTTTGACTCTCCCAAAACTTAACTAGTAATAGTTTACTGTTGAATGCAAGTCTTAACAATAATAAAAAAAGAGTCAATTAACACATATTTTGCATGTTATAAGTATTATATTCTGTATTCTTACAATAAAGTAAGCTAGAGAAAAGAAAATATTACTTAAGAAAAGCATAAGATGCTGGGCATGGTGGCCCATGCCTTTAATCCTAGCACTTTGGGAAGCTGAGGCAGGATTTCTGGAGTTCAAGACTAGCCCAGGAAACATAGCGAGACCCTATTTCTACAAAAAGTAAAAGAAGACTAGCTGTGAGACGGTGTGCAGCCGTAGTCCCAGCTATTCGGGAGGACTGAGATGGGAGGACGGGTAGAACCTAGAAGTTTGAGGCTACAATGAGCTCTGATTGTGCCATTTCACTCCTGCCTAGGTGACTAAGACCCTGTCTTTAAAAAAAAATGGTGTCTGGGAAAGAAAATCATAAGAAAGACAAAATGTATTTCCTATTCGTCGAGTGTAAGTGGATCATCATAAATGTCTTCATCCTTATTGTCTTCACATTGAGATACTGAGGAAGAGAAGCAAAAGGAGAAGTTGGTCTTGCTGTTTCAGGGTGGCAGAAGCAGAAGAAAATCCACATATAAGTGGACCAATGCAGTTCAAACTTGTGTTGTTCAAAAGTTAATTGGAAATGGAATCATATAGTACGTGATTTATTAAGATTTTTTTTCACTTACCATCATGCTCTTGTAGTCTATCCAAGTCTTATGTGAATCAATTCCTTTTTTTTTCTGAGTAGTATTTCATGGTGTTGGTGATCTATGATGGCATTCTATGGAAAGAGTTTATTTCACCATTAACCTATTTAAAAACATTTTGGTTGTTTCCAGAATTTAGCTATTACAAACAATACTGCTCTGAATAATTGTGTACAGGTCTTTATGTAGATATAAGTTTCCATTTATCCAGGATAAATGCCCAGGAGTGCGATTGATGAGTCATATTTTTAGTAGCTGCTTATGATGGTTGATTTTATGTGTCAACGTGGCTGGACCACAGTGCTCAAATACTTGGGAAAAGATTATTCTAGATGTTTCTGACAGGTTTTTTTGCTATAACATTTACATTTAAATATGAGGGAAGAAACCCCCCCCCAAAAAACCGGAGTTATCTTTTGGAGGGCAGGCCCCTACTACTATTGGCTCCCCCTACTAGGTAAGTGTTCTAGAAACCCATTGGCGTCAGTGTACCTGCTAGCGTTGTTGCTGAGAAGCTGCATTTAGTGAAATTTTTTTTGGAGATTCTTTTCATGATGAGTAATTTACAAGCACACCTGACCACACTGTGCTTAGTGTTCAGCAGTTTTTGAACAAAAACGGCATGACTCCCATGCTCCACCCTTTCTATTCACCCGATCATGTCCCGAGCAACTTTTTTTTGTTTCCCCAGATGAAAAAAGTTCTCAAAGGGAAACGTTTTGCCAATGTAGAAGAGGTGAAACAGAAAACAGCAGAATCACTAAAAGGCATAAAAATTGCAAGCTCAAAAGCTGTTTTGAGTAGTAGTAAAAAGTGCCATGACAGCTATATTGCACTAAGGGATAGTACTCTGAAGGTGACTGAAGTTTAAACATGTAAGAGTACACAAATTTTTATAAATTCAATTTTTTGAGGGGTGTCCCCTCATATAAGGCAAAAAGAAAACCCAGAGAACTTGTCTTCATGTACATCCTATGTCTTGTGGTCTTTAGCTTGTCTGTGTTCTTCTCTCCAGGGTTTTTCATTGCAATTAGTGATAAGTAATAATAAGGAAAAGCATGTTTATTTCATCTTCCTTGAAGCAAAAATCCCATGTTGAGCAATTTTAAAACACTATAACATATTGAAAAGTAATATTTAAATCTCATCTGTTAAAATATGAAGATTTCTTAAATAGTTGTTAAATACCTGTTAAGGGTTGAATTGTGTTCCTCAAAATTCATGTACTGAAATTTTAAACCCTAGTATCTCAAAATGTGATGATATTTGAAAATAGAGTATTTAAAGAGGTATTCATTTAAAATAACATCATCAGGGTTAATACTAATTTAATATGACATGTCCTTGTAAGAAGAGGAGATTAAGACACAGACACACTTAGAGGAAAGATCATGTGAACAGATATGGAGAAAATTGCCATCAACAGCTAAGGAGTGAGGGCTTGGCAGAAACCAGCCCTGCTGACAGGGTTAATCTGGAGACTAGACATCCAACACTTTATCTTGGACTTCTAGCCTTCATAATGGTGAGAAAATAAATTTCTGCTTTTAAGCCACCCAGTCTGTGGTATTTTGTTATGGCAATCCTAAGAAACTACAGTATCATCACATTAAAACACAAGGTATTGACTTTATTTAATTATGAGGGGGAAAACATTCTACCTGATGAAAGTTGTCTTACTTTTTTTCTTTCCCTTTTTTTGACTTAGACTAAAAACTAATAACTGTAACATACAGCATATGTTCCAAAAAAGATTTACTTTTCTCCAGGAGAGATATTTTGAGAAAGTATTTAAAAGTTGAAAATCTGGAGTCTTCTGCTATTGAATCTGTTCCATAGCATGCTGACTGAAACTCTTAAATTCATAAGAGAAATACCTGTCTGATGCAAGGACAGATGGTGATGAAAAAATAGAGAAAACTTGGAAAGAAATATATATGTGGAAAACAGTCACATTGAACAGTACAATGAATCAAGAAAAGACTGAAAGTTAGATGCAGGGTTAGAAGAATAAAGGAGAGAAGGAAGAAGGGAATGTAGGAACAGAAAGGGAGGAAAGAGGGAGGACAAAACAAAAGACACAGCATTGGGAAAGTGAGACAGAAAAAAGAGTATTAAATCACTTTTCTCTTTACTAAATGTTACTAATAAAAGTTCACGGAGTTCTTCCGGAGTTGACATGTTTGTACAGGCTGATAACGATGCTTTGGAGAAAATGAACAATGTGCAAAAAAACACTGCGAATTTTTATAAAATAACACATTTGAATTGTTCCGTTTATTTGCAGAAATACTCATAACAGTGACACAGAGTAGAAAAACACAAGAAGAGATAGAAGGAGAGTTCAAATACAATGACTTTTCAAAAAATTGCAATGCATGGAACAGAAGGGCTTTTCCTCTCAATATTTGTTTTCAACAATGTTGAGCCTTCCAAGGGTTTATACATATTGTGACTGATGTCTGTATAATTCATATGACTGACTGGTAACAACCCATGGCTGTCCCCTTCTCCAGAGAATTGCCTCAGTCAAACAGGGACCACTTTGGGGGCTCAGGGTTCTCAAGTGCATCTACCCAACAGACGCCGACAAAGTAGGTGTATCTGGAGAGTGTTGGATCAAAAGAGATGTAATATAAAACTGAATGTGGCTGAGTTTGTTAATATGGGGGCTTTCTCCCATAACATGCCAACTCTGGAAGAACTCCGTGAACTTTTAATATATTGGCCAGGGTCTCGGATGAGAGTTCACAGCATTACTAGGATAGCTCCTGGAAGCTTGGAAAAAGTGATAGTATACATTTAGAAAGCAAAGATGCCAGATTTGCCATGGGAAATGAGTTGAGGAAGGGATCAAGCAGCTCGGAGAACTTGGCGTGCTAGAAAATGTTTAATCAATAAGATTGGAAAACCCCTAGGCGACCATGTTCGATTCCAGATACTTCTGATCTTAAAGGAAGTAAATTCTGAATTTAATCTCAGTCAGTACAACACTGTCAAATTCCCTCTCAATCTCAGTTTGTTCCCAGGAGTGACATGAGATGAAGATGGGAATGAATGATGGGGAAAGGTGACCATCTCAGTTCCTTTCTCTGGTCCTCAAAAGCTTCCTATGAGGTACAAATTCACAAGACTAGTCTTCAAACTTTCAGATTAGTGCCTCTGTTATACTGTTTAGCACAATTTATGCATGATTTATGGAAAAAAATGATTAAAATGCTCCTCTGTTTTCTAACTATATGTTTGTGTGATACCAAATTTTCTCCATATATTTCAACTGAAACAAAATTTTGCACAAGAGTGAATGTACACATAGATATGAAAATTCAGTCAACTACTATCATGAGAAACCTTAAAGATATTCATAAAAATGTAAAGTAATGCCACTCTTTGCACATTTTTTTTTTATTTGGGCAAAGAGTGATTTTTCATGAACATATGCTATCTAGGTTAACATGTAACATGTTTTTTATGTATATTTTAAATCTAACTAATAAGTCAAAGTTTTTTAAATGCCTCATTTTTGGCTTATAATACAGTAAATATAGGTAGATATAACCCAATTAATGACAGATCTTTGGTGTCCTCAGTCATCTTTAAGAGTATAAAAGTTCTCGAGACCAAAAATATTGAGAACCATTGAGCTGAGGATATTTATCAAGGTCCCATCCCTTCCATAAATAAGCAGAAACAAACAGAACCTTGAGCGGAAAAGCATTGACTCTGAAAATGACTGGAATTACATCCCATTGGGACAGAAGCATCCTTGACAAGACAGTTCAATGCCATGAGCCCATTGTCATGCGACCTTTGATCTTCTACAGTTCTTATCCAATTTCAAGCCCAATTTTGCTGAATGAATTTCATATCTTGCCAATAAGCTGACTTGGCTTAAGTTAGCTGGGGTTAATTTCTGTTGATTGCAATCAAATCATGCAATGTTTAAACTCTATTGTGAGATCCTGCCTATGAAGGCAAGTATTAGTGACATCAAGGGGGGGCCACACCAACAATGGGAAATTTAATTGGAAAAACCAGTTCCGTCCTCCCTGGGTTATTTTAAACCAGTAATGAACTGTAAGCTCACAAGGCACAACATCCTTTTTTTATTACATGCTGACAGTCCTGTCATTAAAGATCTACTTAGCTCTCTACCCCAGAGTCAGGGTGTCTGTTGCATTTTATCTCCCAAGTGCGGTGCATACATAAGTGGAATAATCCACACAAGTATGGGTATTGCTGGAAATGCTATTAACCCCATTTTAGTAAGCACAGCAATTAAATCTCTTCCTTTAGGACTTAAGGGCCTCAAGGGAATACACATTAAAAGATCCTGGCTACAAAACTCACACCACTCATGACTCCATGAATAAACATAGATATTCAGTATCTGTAGAAAAATAATCTGAAAATAAAATTTACCAAACATATTTCCTATAAGCCTTATTTTTAAAATGCAGTACAATTTGAGGGCAAATTTATTTTACTTCCTTCAAAGACAAATTTTATATTTTTCCTTTCTAACACTGTTATCTAGTTTCTTTTTATCTTTTTCTAAAAGAATATACTCCCCAAGAAGCCTTATTTGTTATCTTTGGTAAATGTAATTCTCATGCCCTAGTTTTGATAAAAGATTTATGAAATCTGAGAGTTAATACTTAATAATTAGAATCAACCAAGTTACAATCCTGCTATGCACACTCTTTGTATTAATATATTTGAAGAGATTGTGTCTTTTCCTGGACATGATATATTTTTAAAGTGTGTTAAATAGAGAAAATTGACCAGATTGATAAACCAGATCAAAACCAGATAGTTTACAGAGAAATTTGGACTATTTAGCCTAAAGGAATATGAACAAGGGGGCATGATGATGATAGTTGTCTTCAAGTATCTAAATAAAAAAGTTATTAGACCTCACCAATTTATCACCAATGTGATAAACCTACAGGGATAGTTCAGTTTACTAAAGGTAAGGAATTCCTCATCACTAGGACTATATAAGCTAAACATGCCCTAGACACATAAGCATCCTTTTTCATTCTGAGATGCTTTGACTTTATAACTCTTCTTGTTTGTTACTTAAATAGCTGAAGCTCTGATTCTGAATTAATGTAAGCAACTTTGGAACCTGCAACATACAAAATAATTTTGGACCAAAAGTTAATAATCTGTAAGAAAAAAAGCTCTAAGTATGTATCTTAGTTGTAATTGTATAAAAAGCATATTAATACTTTTCTCAGGTATTTAAGACCACCA
>CAUYQG010180503.1:0-53877 GCA_963574415.1 Tarsius wallacei | reverse complement strand
CCCGGCTAATTTTTTTGATTTATTGTAGAGATGAGGTCTCACCAAGTTGCCCAGGTGGGTCTCGAACCCGCGGGCTCAGGCAATCCACTCACCTCAGCCTCCCAAGGCGTGGGATTACAGGCTGAGCCACCGAGCCCGGCTAAAACGTGTTTTTTAATATCAGTTCACATATTTCTCATTACTTGCACTTTTCATTCCAAATTCAGACCCAGATTTCTATTTGGTATCATGTTCCTTCTGCCTGAAAAACTTCCTTTATAATTTATCTTATAATGTATTTCTGCTGGTAACTAATTTTTTTCAGATGTTTGTCGGAAAAAGTGTGTGTTTCACTTTCATTTTTGAAACGAGTTTTCAAGGCATAAAAATTTAGGCTGGGCTCAGTGGCTCATGTCTGTAATCCCAGCACTTTGGGAGGCTGAGGAAGAAGGATCACTTGTGGCCAGGAGTCTGATATCAGCCTGGGAAACATAGTGAGACCTTGCCTCTTAATAAAAAAAAAATCAGCCATGGTGGTACATGCCTGTAGTACCAGTTACTAGGGAGGCTGAGGTAGAAGAATTGCTTGAGCCCAGGTTTTGATGCTGGAGTGAGCTATAATTGCACCACTGTACTCCAGCCTGGGTGGCAGAGCAAGACCCTGTTTCAAAAAGTTAATTGATTATATTGTCTTCTGGTTTGTACACTTTCTGGCATGAAATCTTTTCCTTCTTATATTTGTTGCTCTGTACATAATGTGTCTTTCTTCTCTACTTGTAATAAGTTTTTTCATCTATTTGATTATGAAGTGATCTGCTGCATTTTTAAAGGTTTATTTTTCCTTGATGTCATTGAGTTTTTTGGATCAGCTTATAGTTACCAAATTTGGAAAATTTTCAGCCACTATCAAAAAAATTTTTTTTTGTCCCATGTCCATTTCCAGAATTCCAGTTACACATTTGTTAAACAACTTGATAGGGTCCCACAGGTCAATGAAACATTGTTTATTTTTTTTCTATATTTTTATTCTCTGTGCTTCATTGTGGATAGTTTCTATTGCTGTTTTTTTCTTCTGCAAGATCTAATCTATTCTTAATTCTATCCAATTTTAAAAAAAATTAAATCTTATGAGTATTTTCACTGTCTCCGACAGGGTCATGCTTTGTTCTACCTTCCTGAACATATAAAACATTTTTGAACAACCATTTTAATTCCCTTGCTTGCAATTTTTCTCATATCAGTCATTCCTGGGTCTGTTGACATTGATTGATTTTTCTCTGGTAGTGGGTCATACTCACTTAACGTCTGATAATTTTTTATTGGATGCTAGATATTATGACTTTTACATCATTGGGTACTGGATTTCATCATGTTTTCTTAAAACTGGTGCTGGGTTTACTTTTTTCCTAGCATGTAGATACATTTCTTGGAATTAGATCTTTTTCAGGCCTGTCATTAAGCTCTGTTAGGTCAGATCCATGACAACCTTTGGTATTGGGTTAAGTTAGGCAGTACTCTTCTGAAGACTCTAGCTGAAGTGTTTTGTGTTCTGAGGCCTTTCTGTGATGACTGGTAGAAATACAAACTAGTCTCAACCTGGGGTGAGCTTTGAGCATTGCTCAGCCTACTGCTTTCTGGTGCATCTTCCATCAGCTCAGGCAGCTTCATCTTACACATGTGCAGAGCAGTACTCAGTCAAAGACACAAAGGACTTTTACTGCAGATCTCTGGAGATCTCTCTCTAAGCAGCTCCCTGCTCTCTGGTACTGTCTCCTGCAGATTCTAGCCACAGTGCCCTTTCTGAATTCTGATTTTTATCTTCTCCACTATTCAAGACCACCAGGCTCTGTTTGAGGTCCTTGTCTTTGCACCGCAGCCTGCAAACAGCCTTCAGACGGCGTGCAAACAGGCTTCAGACGCTGTGCTAGGGCAATTGTAGGAGTCCGCCCATTTGTTTCTCTTCTTACAGAAGCCATGGTCTTGTGCTGCCTTTTGTTCAGTGTCTGACAGTTGGTATTTTCTGTGTCCTGTCTGGTTTTTTTTTTTTTTTGAGTTGGAGTCTCACTCTGTCGCCCAGACTGGAGTGCAGTGGCCGCTCCCGGCCACCGCAGCCTCGACCTGTTGGGCTCCGGCGATCCTTCCGCCTCGGCCTTCCAAGTAGCTGGAACCATAGACGCGCGCTACCACACCCGGCTAATTTTTTTTTATTTATTTATTGTAGAGATGAGGGCTCACCAAGTTGCCCAGGCGAGTCTGGAACCCGCGGGCTCAGGCAATCCACTCACCTCAGCCTCCCAAGGCACGGGATTACAGGCTAAACCGCGGAGCCCAGCCTGTCTGGTTTTCTAGTTGTTCAAGGTGAGATGGTAAATCTAATCCCTAGGACTGAATCATATGTGGACGTGAATTTCCTATATAATTAATTTTCATTAAAAATACCTGTCTAAGCCGGGCTCGGTGGCTCAGCCTGTAATCCCGCGCCTTGGGAGGCTGAGGTGAGTGGATTGCCTGAGCCCGCGGGTTCGAGACCAACCTGGGCAAATTGGCAAGACCTCATCTCTACAATAAATCAAAAATTAGCCGGGCGTGGTAGTGCGTGCCTGTGGTTCCATCTACTTGGAAGGCTGAGGCGGAAGGATCACTGGAGCCCAGCAGGTGGAGGCTGCGGTGGCCGGGAGCGGCCACTGCACTCCAGTCTGGGCGAAGAGTGAGACTCCAACTCAAAAAAAAAAAAAATACCTGTCTAGCAAGTAATAAATGTGTATGATTTGAAGTATTAGCTATATCCAAGAGATTTAAAATTTAAAAAAGCAACATTCTCTTACTTCATGCCTTTCTATTCAGCCCCACTATGTAGAAATAACACCTTTTAATTAATTTGCTTTTCTTTTTATAACTAATTCCCTGTTTTAAAATACGGTTGGCCTTCAAACAGTGTGAGGTTGGGGCACTGACCCCCATGCAGTAAAAAAAACCCTATGTATAACTTTTTATTCCCTCAGACCTCATTAGTCTACTGTTGATTGGAAGCCTTACCCAAACTGTAAACAGTCAATTAAGACATATTTTGTATGTTACATGTGCAATATATACTATATTCTTACAATAAAGTAGGCGAGAAAATAGCAAATGTTATTAGGAGAATCATATGGACAGGAAACATATTTACTATTTGTCAAGTGGAAATGGCTCATCAGAAAGGTCCTCATTCATACTTGTTCTCATGTTGAGTAGGCTGATGAGGAGGAAGAGGATCGTTGGTCTTGCTATCTCAAGGATGGTAGAGGCAGAAGAGGTAAAAGAAGTGGAAGTGGAGTCAGGAGAGGCTGGCACACCAGGTGTAACTTTTATTGAAAAACATTCACGCTTAAGTGGAATTGCACAGTTTAAGCCCGTGTTGTTCAAGGGTCACCTGCAGTATGCATCTGCTGATATTTCTCCTTTATTTATTTTTGATGTTATCTATTGACTTCCTGTCTAGTAGAAAAGGATTTAGCTCTTTTACACCAATTCCTAATTTTCCAGCCTTCACTGTCCTGATGTAATTATACTATGATTCTTATATAATCAGTTTCATATCATTATGATTATGTAAATATTATTTGTTTCAGAGCCTAATCTAGTACTATGATTTTATTTCATTTCTAGTTCAGTTTTTTATTATTCTTGAAATTTATGATTGCCTAATTTTAAAAAGTGCTTACTTTGCCACTCATATCTTCTTAATCTTTTCCAAATACTCAATTTTTTAACAAGAGAGTACATTGAGTTCCTTCTTTCTTTTTATTGAGGTGATTTTCTAGGGGTCCTCTATGATGCTGGGAAGTTGCACGTTTGCTACAACAGAGTCTCCCAACACCACTTTCCTAAGTTTTATCCATTGCTTCCTGTTTCCTATGTCTTTATCTTTCTTGATTTACTTTCTCTTTTTGTTGGAGTATATCCTCAAATAGCTTCCTAATAAATGGAGGTAATTTTTTGAGTCGTGAAATGCCCCAAATATCATTGTTCTGTTAAACTTGATGGGTAATTTGATAATGTAAAAGGTTTTTAAATTTAAAAAGCTTTCTAATAGATTAAGACGTTAGTTCAAAGACTTCTATCACCCAGTGTTACTAAGCAAAAGTCTGGAGTCATTTTCATTCATATTACTTATTTGTGATTTTTTTTTCTTTTTAGAATATCATGTGATCTTTTTTTGATTCCCTGTTCTCCGATATTATATGTTCATGGACTTTTAATGTGTCTCTTTTTTCATTTACTGTGCTGGACACCCCATGGGTCCTTTTAATATAAAGAGTTGTCTTTGAGAAAGTAATAACATCCTCTTTTTAGTCCTGCTCCCAGCAGTCATTGTAATTTGTATAATATATTTATTGGACTTACCATCTATTTAGTGGGTTTTTTCCTTCCTATTGGTCTTCTCTTTGTCTTTTTGTTCTATTTCCTTCCAGATTTTCTTGACTTTATTTTTGAGGCATCCTGTTCAAATTTTTAATCTTGGCAATTATATATGAGTATGTCAAGAATCCTTTCTTAGTCTCTGAATGTTTTCTTCCCTAGTTTCTTATTTAATATATGCATTTTTCATAGGTAACTGAGGATAATAATTAGGGGGAAATATTTTCTACTGTTTTGCATGATCTCTGATAAATAAAGACTTTTATCCTGTTTGTTTTGATGTCTCACTTTTATTTTTTGAATTGGAGTCTCACTCTGTCGCCCAGACTGGAGTGCAGTGGTACGCTCCCGGCCACCATGGCCTGGACCTGCTGGGTACCTGCGATCCTTCCACCTCAGCCTTCCAAGTAGCTGGAACTACAGGCACACACCACCACGCCTGGCTAATTTTTGATTTATTGTAGAGACGAGGTCTCACCAAGTTGCCTGGGTGGGTCAAACCCTCGGGCTCAGGCAATCCACTCTCCTTGGCCTCCCAAAGTACTGGGATTACAGGCTGAGCCACCGAGCCCGGCCAATGTCTCACTTTCATGTTGGAGATTTTCTCAATTATTTGTTTAATCTTGGTTGCCTGTTCATCTTTAAGACCTAAAATGTGAGTGCATGTTGTATGTGTGTGTGTGTGTGAGTTCAAATAAGAATGTGTGTGGGTGTGGGTGAATGGTGGTGGTACTTTTCAACTGATGGGCTTCACATCAAGAAAACTGGAAAAGTAGTTGGTCATTTTATTGATACTACCCCAAGTGTCAAAAATGAGACCTCCAATCTGTCTGCATGGGTCTGGAAGATGAAGACAAAGGAGAGTTTGGTCCCATCACTAAATTTACAGACTTTCAGTTAACTTCCTTGCGATTACTTCTGCTCTCCTCCTCTTTGGTTGCTTCTGAATCTTGAGTTTCTCCTGTTAATTTTACCAGAGAAAAAAACTCAAATTTCTTACCTGGGAAAGAGGTGAGTGGGTTGAGTACCAAATGCTTTTGATCCTGGTTTCTGATTCCTCTGAGTTCTTAGCCTTTCCAGGGGTTTATGGAGCAAATTGCTTCTTTTTCGTGTCCCTCCTCCGGCTTCTGCCATCTTGCCAAGTCAGTAACTATTTTCCAACAACTTTCGATCTTCTAAAAATGTGTTGAAATCTCTCATAAATTGATGTCTCCTTTCCCATTCTCTCTCTGTCTGTGTGCTTTAAAATTATTCTTTTTATCATATTAGTGGGAGCACAGAGTGAAGAAGCCATAAGGACATGCTAGCAAACTGCCATCTTTAATCAGAATTCTAGGTTATATAATTTTTATTGATATTGCTATAATGAACACTTTTTGTGCCTGTAGCATTCTTTCTCCTCTTGCATTTATGTATTAGCAGAGGATCAAAAGCACAAGTAAGAAATTAGATTTAAATAGTGAGAGGGAGAACTTATCCCACATTTATGAAGCTGAGAAGAGTTGTAGAGAGAATTCAACGCTAATGGGAATGGAGATGAAGCGATTTTGTCATATGTTTCTATTTATTTTTTTTAAAAATGATATTATAGAGTGACAAGACTGTAAATGCTTTGGACTCTTTAAGCAAGTATGTGTGGGGGTTGGGGGCAGGGTGAAGTCTAGAACACTTTTCTTTGAGAAATAAGCAGCTTCTCCAACCTCAGTTCTTTGCCTAAGGCAAGCCCTGTTATCAGTCTAGAAGACTTAACTTCTCAAAGAAATAAAATTTCCACTGAGACACCCAAGGCATTAGTACTGAGCGACAGATATCTTCCAGGTATTATGCCTGGGTATGCTTGAGGCCTCTGCTTCTTCCATTTTCCAGCTGCAGTGAACCATGGATATGTGGAGATCACAGAGAATGAAGGAAAAGCTTGCAAGGATTTTCTGGCAAGTAGAAGTTGTTCTCTGAGTGCTCTGTGTGATGGTTTGAATGCGTTTTCCACAAGTTTGTGTGGTGGTAACTTAATCCCTCTGCTCTTAAGAATGGATTAATGGGGTTATGAGGACTCATCCTTCATGAATGGACTAGTGTTGCTATCATAGGAGTGTGTTTGTTATAAAAATGAGCTCTCTCTGGCTGTCTTGCTGTTGCCTCTTGTCATGTGATGCCCTCTGCTCTTTTATGATACAGCAAGAAGGTTCTCACCAGATACTGGTGCCATGCTCTTGAACTTCCCACTCTTCAGAACCATAATTCAAATACATTCATTTTCTTCATAAATTACCCAGTCTGTGGTATTCTGTTATGGCAATAGAGATGAACTAAGATGTTCTGTGTCAGGAATGGAGCCAGTTATCTGATAAGACTCCCCACAAATGAAAGATCTCCTTCTTTAGTTGTTAACCCTATGCTCTAGGGCTCAACTCACTGAACTGTGATCTGTTACAGGAGGCTCACAGCCCATTTTCAGCAGTACATGGTCCTGCAGTGCCTGGGGCCAAGCCAGCTACAGGTGGCCCTGAACTCACAGACCAGAGTATACACTTGGTGAATTGGCACATCTTAGCCTAGTCCCTCATTTGAACCTTAAATTCTTTCTTCCAAAACTTTTATTTTTAAAATTTCTCCCAGAAGGCCTCATATAATAATGTGAACACAGAAGTGGAACTAAAAATTTGTCCAAAGAGGAGGATGTTAAATGACAGTTCCTCCCATTTGCACAGAATTTTATAGTTTCACAGCCCTTTTCTGTGCACTCATTTGTCCTCACCATATCCCTGGGAGGGTCTCAGAATAGTAAATATCATCTTTATTTTATGGATGGGGTACCTGAGGCTTAGGAAAATTATGTGACTTGTTCAAAGTCGTACAGCTAATATGTGTCAACAGAAGACTCTGTTCCAGGTCTTTTGACTTCAAGTCAAAGTTATTTCCAATGTATCACGCGGTTTTGGAAAAATAATAGCAGCAATACAAGACTTGGGATTCACACATACAAGAAATATCAATGAAATCATATATTATACCCAGACATCTGAGTCTGCTCTCAACGGTTTGTTAATGTTTTGGGGGTCTATCTATTATTGGGTTGATTGATTGATATTCAAATTGTTTTCACTCCAATTAGTTCCATCAATCATTCACTCCTTAGAAAATAATCAATTGGTTGCTTACTTTGTGTCTAGTACTATATGATAGCTAGAAGGAAAGTATTGACTGTAGTTCATGAAATCCAACAGTTTAGCATGAAAGTGTAGTGTGTAACTGGCAGTATATAGATTTCTTATTATTGTTGTAACAAATTACCACAAACAAAATTTACCACAAATATAGATTTTTATTATCTCATAGTTCTGGAGGTCAGAAATTTGAATTATCTCATTGGGCTATGTTCCTTTTGGGGTTCTAGGGAAGAATGTTTCCTTCCCATTCCCAGTTGCTAGAGGCCTCCTGATTTCCTTGGCTTGCAGCCTCCTTCATCTGCAAATCCAACAATGGCTAGTTGAGTCAGTATCACAATGTCATATCTCTAGTTATGACTTTTCTGCCTCACTCTTCCTTACTTAAGAATCCTTCTGATTATATTGGGTTCAATTTGATGACCCAGGATAATCCCCTTATTCTAAAGTCAGATGATTAGCAACCTGAATTCCATCTGCAACTGTAATTCCCCCTTGCCAGGTAATGATATATTCACAGGTTCTGGGGATTCGAATGTAGACATATTTGGGAGGGTCTATTATTATTATGCCTACCACAGGTAGTAAGAGATCTTACCCTGAAACAGCAGTAACACTGTAATTCTAGGCTTTGTGTACTTGATGCCAAAGGGGTATTATAGCTCATAAATGCAGAAAGCAAGGAAGAAAGCCCTCTTCTCAGTAATCAAGGAACTCCTCCTATTAGTCAAGGGTTATGGTTTAAATGTTTGGCCCCTTCAAAACTCATGTTGAAATTTAATCCTAAATGTAACAATATTACGAGGTAAGGCCTTCTGTCTTAATGAATGGATTAATTCATTCATGGATTAATTAGTTAATGGCTTATGGTTTGATGGGCTATCAGGAGTAGGTTAGTTATCACAAGAATGAGTTTGTTACAAAAGTCATGTTGCCTTTCAGTGTACCTGCAGCAGGCAGCCCTCACCAGACGCCTACCAGATACAGCCACTCAACCTTGGACTTCTCAGCCTGTTGTCTTAGGCATTCCATTATAGCAACTGACGATGAACTAAGACAGCAAAGAAACCAAGTAAGCAAAGTTTCCAGGGTAAGAATGAACATGACCATCAAGTTGACGATGACAGTTTGAGTGGATGAATTTGATGCTTGGTTATACATAAACCTCATTTGATTATTACAGGCTTTGACCTTCTCTATTTCATAGAAGGAATCCCTTAAGTTCAGGTAGTATGAATGTCTCGTGAGAAAGTCAGCTGGCAAAGCCACTGGCCAGATGGTAAGAGGGTTTTTCACGGTTCTGGAGAGAGAAGGAGGTGCTAACTTTTGCCATTGCTCATGACTATTCTTGATAAACCAAAATCTGTTTGGAATTGTTCCCAGAAAACCACTATAATTAGTTCTTTCTGTCTTTACTTCTGGTCATCTTCTTTTATGGGGAGTCCACTGCTCCATGGCCCTTTTCAATTGTCATTGAGGGGTGGGGGAAGGAGTGCTGGAATACATGTTGCGATAAGGGGAATGGAGATTTTTTGGACACAGTTTGGGAAGTCTTTTGTTCTCGTATTAGACTGCCATTCAAGCCACATTGAATTATCAACTCTGGGCTCTCTCCTAAAGCTTCAGCTTCATTTTTTTGCTGCTCTTTCGGAAATGGGAAGCAGCATAAGGCAGAGGAAAAGCCCAAGGGTGAAGCAGAAGAGCTGTTTCTGGCTCTCTGCTGGGAGCTAGCTCTGGGGCCATAGGCAAGTCACTTTTCCCTTAGTCTTAGTTTAACCAAATGTCAAATGGGTAGACTTGACATTACAGTGGTGTTTAGGGACTATAGTCATTATTCTAAGATTCAGCTCATGATGAGTGGAGGACCAGGGCTCACTTGCAGAGGTCAAAGATAGATCTGCATCTGTCACTCATATGTCCTCCTCCCCAGTTCCCTGACTTGATGCTTCATGTTCATTACCTGCTTTGGGTCTCTTCCTCACCCTGGTTTGGCAACCCTTTCATGGAGATGCCCTAAAATGTGTATCATGGGGTCTCCCTCACTCACTGATCCTTCCATCTATTCATCCAACAATTCAGCACTTATTTGTGCAAGATGAGGTAGTTCCATCTTCCTAAGCCTTTGTGTTAAGAGGGAAGAATTTACAGTCCAGTCTTCTCGAGTCACGTCAGACAAAGTCTGAGTTGGAAGGACATTTAGAAACCATGAAGTTCAATAGCCTTCATTTTACAAACAAGGAAACAAAAGCTTAAAGAGATGAAGTGATTTGCCTAAGATCCCGTGGCTGGACTAGGAATGTCAGAACTGGGACTAGAGTCAATTTTCTAGTTTTCCAGTCCAGTTCTGCCTTCTCCCTCCATATTCTATTAATTGCTTCAAAAACAAAACTGTAAAGAGCTCTAAATTATTTTCTCCTTGAGCACAAATAATTTTTCATTGGAGAAGGATGTGCCCAAATTTGTGATGAGAAACAATGAACACAGCCTCAGTGGAATTACTGGGCCATGGCTGGTTGTTTCAGCAAAGGCATTCTATAATGGAAGGAAAAGGAAGATGAGGAAGGAAAGAATGAAACCCTTTCTTGTTCTCAAAACCTTTTGCCCTCCTGTTAAGCTGTGCTTGTTTGCCAAGCATGAGCCTGGGAAATCGCATGGCCCAAGTCGTCCTAACTATCTACCCTGATTCCTCAGTGCTGCATTTGGTGGCTAATAGCTCAGTCTATTTCATGCCAAGCTGGATGAATAGACCTCAGCCGAGTTCTGGCTGTGAAAAGAGCTCTTGGGTACAAGGGCCCCGTCTCTCTGTGATTCAGTGGGGACAGGTCACTGCCAGCCTTATTTGTCTTCAAACCAAGCCAACCCTCTCCACACCATGTGGGGCCAAAATGAGACCAGTCTCCCAGCTGCAAGCAGAGCAATGACCTTGACCTTTCTTTTCACTCTTGCTCCAATGCTTTTCCCTCCACTCCATTCTGGTTTCTACCAGCTCTCCAACTTTCTTGCTTTGTCTCCTATTTCTAGCTCCATCGAGTCAATCCTTTAACTTAACAATCAGACACATTTGGTTCAAAGCTTGGTTCTCCCCAAGTGATAAATTATACTCATTTTCTGGCTCTTCCCACTCCCAGTCACTCTGTGTTAAAACCCAACCCAATATTCATTGGATCTAGTTCCCAGAAACCCCTCCTTACTCCAGGAGTGAATTACTCTATTGGCTTATCCTTGCTGACTCATCTTAGTTCCCGACATCTAAGCCATTGTGTTTGTCTCCAGAATGCTCTCAAATCTCTCCTCCAGCTAACTGCCTGCTTCTGCCACTCATATGTCCACCTCCTCCTTTCTTTGTCCTTACGTTTCCCTTTCAGAACTTGCTCTGCATGTCCTCCTCACATTGGTTCTTCCACCACAGGGGCTCACCCGCTCTGAACTCTGACTTGGCATCACTGTTGCCATTAGGTAAGAGCCTTCCTCCTGGTTTCTGTAGAGCCCTTGATGACTGGGTGAAATCTCAGCTCCTTTGTTTCCACGCCCTGGTTCCACTGCCAAGGTAAGACTCTTTAGACATGACCAGTGCTTTTCCCATGATACCATTAGATGGATATTTTGAATCTTTTGTATACTCTGAAATTTGAAATGAACCACAGATTCCTTGGGTTGAATATGGATTAAAGATCAAACCTAGCATTTTTCAAATTGTAGTTCTGTGACAGCCTGCCTTAGAATTGCCTTATTAAAAATATAGATTCCAGGCCATCACCTCAGACCAAGTGACTTAGAATCTTGAGGGGAGATTATTAGATTAATTTTTAGGTACCATAAAATTTAATACCTACTGATAATCTATCTCCCAGGTTCCACTTGGTATCTCATGGAAGCTATCCATAACAGTCAAGGAACCCTTCTGGTCTAAGTGGTCCTTGAAAAAGGGATGTCATCAGACTACCCAAAAAACATTGATATTACATGTATCCACTATTATATAACAGCAATTAATACGTTTATTGGAAACCTTCCTTACATAGAACTCTACCAGGCACAGTAGGGAGTACTAGTTGACTAAAACGCTCAGACTAGCTGTAACTCTAAAGTGAAGGCATACATTTTCATTTGTGTTTCAGGGAAACAGAGACAGTGTGGGGACAGCTGACAACAAATCTCCCCTTGTCAGAGTGGGAGCTGTCAGCGTTGGCAGGTAAGTCTGTTCTGATGGCTCTGATAAGTGAAAGTGTATGGGGGGAAGAAAAAGTGGGTCATCATTCTGAGATTCAAGCATTGACATAACATTTTACATGAAAGTGAATCTCTATGAGCAGCATCTATCAAATTAAGAGAAGTTTATGGAGAAGTCAAAATATGTAAAGATGGTAGAGAAGATAATTGGAATATTGGAAGGTTCTGCATAGGACCATAGATTTCTGACTAGAAGAGCCCTCCAAAATCATATAGATTAGGGTTTTCCTTTTTTTTTTTTAAGTTCTTGGGCCCTTTGGTCAAACAAAATCTTATGTAGAAGCTTAATATATATAAAAAATACATAAGCATATAAAAAATAAATAAATATGTGAAACAAATAAGAGTTGCTCTGATTAGAGACATAGAGAGAGAGGGAGAACAAGAGAGAGGGAAAAAGAGAGAAAATGTATTGGTCAGGATAGGTTAGGTTATGTGCAGTAACAAACAATCCCCAAATTTTATCAGCTGTTATAACAGCAAAGGTTTTTCTGGTTCATGCTATATATCAACCATGGATGGACTTGGGCTCAGTTCTACAGCTCCTCACTCCAGGGCCCAAGCTGATGGAACAGTCACCATCTTGAACACTGGCAGAAAAAAAAAACAATGTTGACAAATATTTTTATGTTAAAAAACATTTTTTAAAAACCCAAAAAACCTTCGACAAATATTGTATTGACAATTAAATGCTCCAGTTTAAAAGTGACACACACAATACTTTGACTCAGGTTACATTGGTCAAAGCCAGTCACTAGGCCTTACATAACCACAAAGAGGCCAAGAAATACAATCCTACCATATGTTCAGAAGGTATTTCCTACTGAAAATACTTAGTGGACACCACTATTGACCACCACTGTGAGTGTGTGTGTGTATGTGTGTGTGTGTGTGTCTGTGTGTGAGACAGAGAGAAACAGAGTGCTTTTACTTGTCCCCAGTGTTATCCCTAAGTACCTTGGAGGAACTCCTAGACTGGTTTGAAAACTACTGAATCAGCTTCTTTATTTTATAAATGAGGAAACTGAAGTCAATTTGCTTACTTAAGGGCAAATGATATCAAAACCTAGGTCAGAATAGGGTTTTCTTTGCTCTCCATCCAAGATGCCTCCCATTTTGAGGAGAGAGAGAGAGGGAGGGAGGGAGGGAGGGAGGGAGGGAGAGAGAGAGAGAGAGAGAGAGAGAGAGAGAGAGAGAGAGAGAAAATGGTGACTCAAGAGTTAAATGCAGATGAAGAACAGACTCTTTCTAAAGGGAATGTGGACCTGAGGAAATTTTCTATGAAGGCTTGCCATGCATTCCTAATGACAAATAGTTGCAGTAAAGACATTATATTTGTTCTGATTACCCAGGGGATGCTGGGCAATATAAAGAGTTTTTGAAGAAAACAGCCACTGACGATGAAATGTGGTGCTCCTCATGGGGCATGGACGCCTAGCAGAAATCTCCAAACTTGCTGGGACCTGGAAGAAACACTCATGTCGAGATCACAAGCGAGGAGGGAATCAATCGATTTTATTCAAGTCGAGGGCATTGTACAGGGAGCGTTTATCCCTCGGGATTAAGCAATTCAACAAACATTAGCAATCACCCACTCTGTTCCTGGTGCAATGTCAGGTGTCAGAAATCCAAAGACATATAGCACACAGTTGAAAGAAGACATGATGCGTCCTGGACTTAGGTCTAGGGGGAAACCATAGGACTTTGAGATTATTAATAGGTGGGTTTTAGCGAGGGATGGTAATGATAAAGGAGAGGAGCTTCTAGAATAACTCCTAAGTTTCTTTTCTTCTAGGGTTTCTCAATGGGCATTTGGGACAGGATGATTCATTGGACACATCTTTCCCACCTATGAAGGGAACCCCCCAAAACCATAAGTATGTTTTAGAGGATGGATGCCTTATAGTACAGGCTTCCCCCACTGGTTAAGTGTTCTAGGAGCCCATTGGCATCAGTGTACCAGCTAGCATGGTTGGGAGATGCTGCTTTTGGCTTCAGTGAATTTTTTGGCAGATTCTTTCAATGCATTTGCCCATTTCATTGTCTTGAGTCACGCACAAATTATATAACATAGTGTATATACATATTAAGACTTCTTTTATTTTTTTATAAAGACAAAAAATATGAGAACAAGCTGGGCTCGGTGGCTCAGCCTGTAATTCCGCGCCTTGGGAGGCTGAGGTGAGTGGATTCCCTGAGCCCGCGGGTTCGAGACCCGTCTGGGCAACTTGGTGAGACCACATCTCTACAATAAATCAAAAAATTAGCCGAGCATGGTAGTGCTCGCCTATAGTTCCAGCTACTTGGAAGGTTGAGGCGGAAGGATCGCTGGAGCCCAGCCGGTTGAGGCTGTGGTGACCGGGAGCGGCCACTGCACTCCAGTCTGGGCGACAGAATGAGACTCCAACTCAAAAAAAAAAAAAAAAATGAGAACAAGCTCACGTGACCACATTGTGCTGTTTAGTTTTTGACCAAAAATGGCATGACCCCCATGCCCTACCTTCCCAATTCTCCTGATCTTACCCTGAGTGACTTTTTTTGTTTGTTTGTTTCCCCAGGTAAGAAAAGTTCTCAAAGGGAAACAGTTTACCTATGTGGAAGACGTGAAATAAAAAATGGCAGAAGCATTAAAAGGCATTAAAATTGATGAGTTAAAACTATTCTGAGCAGTGGAAAAAGCATCTTGATAGATGAATTGCATCAGACGGAGAGTACTGTGAAGGTGACTGACGTTTAAACATGTAAGAATAAATACACAATTTTAAATAAGTTCCATTTGGGGGCTTCCCCTTCTTATAGTAAGATATATAACATCTCTGCACTCATGTGCTCCATTCTCAGTCATCCACTGTGACTACACACAGACACACATACACACCCCCATCTCCATATGTTCCTGGAGGGGCATGGCCCCTCTTTCCCTGCACCACTCCCTTTGAGAGCCACTAACTCGTCACTCTCCCTCTTTACACGGTGGCCTGAATTATCTTTATCTCTCTAAAAACACAAATAAACTTCCATCCTCCTCCCACCTGACTCCTTCATTGCCTCCTGACTTCCTCCAGGAAAGTGAGGCTTCTTACGCGGTTGCCCCACATCCAGGCCCTTCCCGTGTTTCTACCATCACTTCTCTCCTCTTTCTCCCTGTCCTTCCTTCTCCCACACCTGCGCTCCAAGTACATGACACGACTTGTAGTTCCCTTGGAGCCTAATGTGAATTCCCACCCCTGCACCTTGCATATGATGTTCTTTTAGTCTAGACCAGCGGTTTTCAATGTGGCTTTCCTGGGCCACATTGAGTAAAGAATTGTCTTGAGTCACGCACAAATTATATAACATAGTGTATATACATATTAAGACTTCTTTTTTTTTTTTAATAAAGCTAAAAAATATGAGAACAATATACAACTAGTGGAAAATTTGACGTTGTTTTTGTCAAACTAATCTGTCAGTGTCTGGTACAATGGAAGTGGTTGCAATTCTTAGTAAGTTCTTAAGGTACTCGTCAGAAATGATTGTTTGAATTTTGTTCTTTGTGTGCTTCATAATTAAAAACAACTGCTCACAAATGTACGTACTGCCAAAAAGCGACGTCGTGAATAAGGTGTGATTGTGAACTTCAAAAATGGAACTACACATGAGGTTACGAAGAAAATAAACACTAAAAAACACATGATGTTAAAAGAGTTTGTGGGGGCACATCGTTAGCTGCCCTGTACCTTATGCAGCCCACAGGCCACAGGTTAGACATACCTGGGCTGGACTGTCCCCCTTGTCTACTTGGTGAAATTACGTTCCTACTCATCTGACCTGTCTGTCCCTGTGCTGCTGCAGTGGCCAATACCTGACTTTAGTTTTTCCAGATCATAGTGATTGCAATCATTTGTTTATTTGGAGGAAACTGTAACATAAAGTGCTAGTAGCTCAGCTTCTAGACAACAGTCCGACAATTAAGTTTGTGAACTCATCCTAGAAAAAGTGCTACATACCTCATGGCTAAATATCACTATGGTCACCTTCAAAGTATTCCCCTTGGGAAGCTATGCACTGACACTAGCATCTAGTCCACCCATCAAAACAAACTCTTTTTCTAGAATGGTCATCAGAGTTGTCCTGAATGTCATCAGATGTCTTCCTTTCTATATTTCCTTTATCTTTCAGGCAAGGAAAAAGTCATTGGGGGCCAGAACAGGTGAGTAGGGAGGGTATTTCAATACAGTTATTTATAGAGTGTTGCCAGTGTAAGCACACGCTGGGAAGTTCACGAACTTAATTGTCAGACTTCAACAAGTAATGACAACAGCTCTGATGGCCATTCCAGCAAAAGAGTTCCAAAATTGCCTTGTTGGGTGAACTAGGCACTGGCATCGCTGCATAGTTTCCTGCCCAAGGGGAGTACTTCAAAGGTGACCGTAGTGATATTCAGCAACGAGGTATGTAGCACTTTTTCTAGAATGGTTCGTGAACCTAATTGTCAGACCTTTATGAATTTGCCCTGCTTCAATATTTAACAGCAAAAATTACTTGGACTCTCAGAATCTCAGTTTCTTCTTCTGTAAAATGGGTATAATAATAATATCTCCTTCACAGACTTAGGATTATGCCAATTCAAGTAAAGTACTATCCAATTACGAGTGTTCACTATCTGTTATCAATGTTGTATATATATGAGTATGTATATATTTGTATAATTCCCCTGTCAGACTAGGAACTCTTTAAGACACATGTTCTGTTTTATGCAACTTTGTTTTCTTAGTGCTTAGCATAGTACCCATCAAATAAGGGGCCCTTCATATATTTTTGAATGAATGAACCAATTAGTAAAACATTAACTTGTACTGAGTAGTCAGTTTAAGTAGGCAGGGAAATGTCATATATTTTAGGATTTTCAGCTGACATGTTTGAAAAAAAGAAACTTGGTTTTCCTCCGAAGGGTGTGCTCATTTATTTGGAAACGTCACTGATATGAACCTGCTAGTTTCCTGATGATGCCAGGGAAGGTGACCACAAGTCCCTTCACACTAGAGAGAGTGTGGAGGCTGGGGGAATGTGGTTCTGCAGTTAACTCAGAAGGTTCTCCTCCATGCTCTGCTACTTTCTGGCTACAGGCCCTTGTACCAGTTTCCTAAGCCTTGTGAGCGTCAGCTTCCTCAGCTATGGAGTGGCTGGGAGCCTGTCAGTGTCATGGGGTTATTCAGGTTAGAACTGGTGTATTCTGACCCAGAGCACTCCATCACCCTGGCACTCAGTAGTTGCTCATTAAATTGTTTGTTATTTGATTGTGCATTGCCAGGAGGATTGTTTCTTTAGTAAACTTGTGAGTAACTCCGAGGCAAGGATTCAAGATCTGTGTAAGTCAGGGATCTTTGGGTGGAAAGTGTACCCATTCATTGAAGCTCAGCTAGGACTGGGGAGTCAAATGAAATGCAATTGTAGGGGTTCTGCCTCTCTCTGTCTCTCGGTCTCTGTCTCTGCCTCTCTCGGTGTCTTTCTTTCTCTCTCCATGACGTCCTGTTTCTGCCTTCCCCCAGTATTTCTCCTTAATGCTTCTCTTCAACTGGCTCCTTGGCTTCTGTTTGCTCTCTCTTTGCATATGGCCCACCAGGACTGCCCCAAAATGGTGGTCTTACCTCCCTGCTCTGCACCGCCATCTTCTTTAACTCCCCATTGCTAACAGATGCAGTCATTTGTGTCTCCATCGCAAGTTCTTGGGCTAGCTTCTGGCCAAGCAGCAACCGTCTCCTGTTCAATCAGCTTTGCCAGAAGTGGGGCTTAGGGTGGTGGGAGATGCAGGTGGTGGAATGCATAGGACTGCCCCTGCCAGGGTTGATGGTTTCTCCAAGAAGAGAGTCTGGAGAATAAGGTGATGGCACATGTCTCCTCAGGCTTTGTATCCTTTCGGGGTCCATTGACAGGGATATGACCAAGAGATTTGGAGGCAGAGCAAAAATGGCCATGATGCTGTTACACTTCATTTCTTCCTCTGGCGATTGCACTGCTGGCTTTCTTGTTTTCTGTTTGTTTATTTTTAACCCCTTCTGTGGCACCACCAGGAGCACCATCTCAGCTTTGATGGGATCCAAGGAAGTCCTGCCACTTAACCCAGTGTGCATATCCCCTCATTTCTGGTCTCAGGGCCAATCCCTTGAGGGTAGTCATTAGAACTAACCTAAATCTGGGGCTTAATTGATCAAATACTTGAAGAAAATGAAGCTATAGATGTCAGTAACAGGAAGTGCTCTTCCCTTCCTAATACTTTCAGTGCTAGGATCCCTTAACACCTCTTCCGCCATTATTGACCATGTAAATTACACCTTAAGGTGCCTGATGGCCCTGAATTGACAGTCACATCTGGAGGGCCTCTGGTCCAACACAGGTAGGTTGTGGTGGGAGAAGGGTCTCCAACTGGGGGCCTGAAAAGTTCAAGGTTAATGTGGAGGAGAGGAATGAAGTGTTGGGAGTGGGTACATCAGGAGGGAAGACAAACTTGTGCTGGGCTGCAATGTCATTAGCCAGGAGGAGCTGGGACAGAGTCTCATGGTGGTCCTTTGAGCAGGATGAGATGACACCACCTTCCAATCCTAGTGCTAAGGGTCTGTGTTCTGCACTGCTTCTTGTTTGTTCCCTTTCTCAGATGTCCCAAACACAACAGGCTTTCTTTTTATTTTCTCCAACATTCAACCTGATACCGTAGAGGACGAAAACCCTCATACCTCATACCCTGCCTGGGGTTGATCGGAATCAGGGTTGGCTGTGCCCCTCAGCTGCTGAACGGCTCTTCAGTGAGGCTTGAAAATTTCCAGTAAAAGCCCTGCCTTTGAAACAGAACTATTCTGCCACCATCTACACATGGATCTGTTATAATGGAGACAGATCTTTGTTCTCTATAAAAAACAGACTGGCCCTCTTGTTGGGCCCATCCCTGCCGGTTCCAAGGAACGCTTTATCATCCCCGAGTGCTCATGTTGCTTTAATGTCTGGCAGAGCGTGGATTGTAAACACGTCATTAGACTTAAGGGCTGCCCTGAGATGCTGGCTGGAGAAGAACGGGCCCTGAAGAAAAGAGGCGTTTGGCTGAAAATGAGCTGCTGCATTATTTATCACGAACTGAAAAGTCAATACCTTAAGTGAGGCGTGGTGAAGCTTGAGCCCTCGGAGGTAAACACTGAGAGGATGTAATTTTTGAGAGAACGCTATCCAAAGGCATGGCTCCTTGGAAGGAGCAGGGGGCAGAGAGAACCCGGCTGGGGGGGGTCGAGTCTGACCAGGGGGTGGGGGTAGCGATGGGGCACAGGAGGAGACGTGAGCAGAGCTGGCCTTGGAGGCCATGTCATCCTAGCTGGAGGAGAGGCGAGGCCAGAAAGGAGTTGAGGAATAGTTGAGAACAAAATGAGGGGTGCCCCAAGAAGACCTGACCAGTGGGGCTTCCTGGAGAAGGGAGAAATCAGGCCTGGAAGGGAGGATTTTATAAATGAAGAGTAGGTGAAGGGACTGTAACTAGACATGCCTCTAAGGTACAGCAGGAGAGACGTTGGAAAGGATGGTGGCATGCAGAAGAGTGGACATTTGATGTTTGAAATGAGGAACCCCCCACCAACTTCTTTGACAGGAAATAGACCTTCCTTCCTTCATTTATTCATTCAGCAAATATTCAACTTACAATTGAGTAGCTATCTTCCAGATTCTGTGCTGGCACCGAGCACAAGTCCCTAGCCTCACAGGACTTCTGTTCTAGTGAGGGAGACAGATCGACAAAAACATTTATTGTCCTAAGTGTTCTATGTATACCATCTTTGCCTCTGCCATGAGGTTAAGAGGTAAGTGAATAATTTTCTCTGTTTTATGGGCACTGAGGCTTAGAGAGGTGAAGTGGTTTGCCCAAGGCAACCCAGCTAGTAAACGATGGGGCTACTAGAACTCTGTCATGTTGTCACGCAGTTATGATTTGGGCTAAACGTGTGGATGGGGAAACATATGGGGCTGTGGGCCAGTGTTGGACACATGGCTCTGTTCAGGGGGCCAGGGAGGCTTTTTAGGGGAAGGAATCAAGATGAAACCTGATGAGCTGGGGTGACTTGGGTGGGGAAGTAAAAGTAGCCTACGTGAGGTCCTGGAAGAGGTGAGGGAAGGAGGTAGGAGAGACCAGGTCTGGCAGGGCTTTGGCGATCTGTCAAGGAGGCTAGACGTCATGCTGCGGACGATGAGGGGGCACTGGGAGGTATAAGTGTGACAGAGTCCATTTTGCCTTCTTAAAAGATCACTCTGGCTGCTTTGTGGAGAATTGATTGGTGGGGCCAGGAGTGCAAGCTGCTGGAGCTGTGAGGAAGTTGAGAAGCAGGGAATAAGGGAACCAATAAATGTGTCAACACTTTGAATAGTTTATTTATAAGAGGGTCCTTCAGCCCACGCTCAAAGCCTTTTTTTTCCTCATTTACATCTAGTTCTAATAATTCTGCTGTTTTGTTTTCCCAATTTATAGTAGATTAAGAGTAACAATTTAGAAAAGAATTTAGGACTGCAGTGAGTATTCAAGGGGGGAAAAACACTGGTAATTGTAAAAAGTGACAGTTTGATTGTAAGAAAAGATGCATAAAAAACCATTTAAAATATTAAAACAAACATACAAATTGCTCAGCAGGATGGGACTTTTCAGTGGAAAGGCAAATACCCCAGTGTCTCCTCCCATTTCAAGCTAGGACTTGACATCTCTAGTGATTAATTTGAGTCAACAACGACAATACAGTGACAACAATAAATTAAATTTGAGACAATAACAATAAAATGAGTCAACAACGACAAAGCGTGATGTTCAATAACCTCTGTTTAAAAAGACAGGAAAGAAAAAAAGAATGATGCCTTATTCCCAGCAGCACTTCAGAGTGTTGTGGGAACAACACCAAGGCCTTGAAGCCTGGAGCCTGACAGACATGCCCCTTCCCATCTCCAAGGCCAGCTGTGTCTCCCTTGAGAGAGGGTGGCCTCACTAGGGTTTCTGAAGTGGAGGGGCTGGAGCTTGGCCGAAGCCTCTGACCTCTCATCAGTAAAACACAAGCTGAGGCGAGGCAACCACTGTGGCCATGGAAACCTTGGTCCTCCTTCAGAAGCTGGACCAGAATATTCTGTAGACCACTGCAGGCTTTTGAAAAGCTCACTGCTACTAGAGAGCTTCCTCAGAGAAGCATAAGAAATACATGATCCCTCCACACCTAGGCTCTTAGATTTTCCCTGCATGACTGTGGCATGGTCCCCTCACCTGGCCTCCTCACTTGGCCACTGTGGGCCATAACCTAGGCTAGGGAGTACGGAGGTTCCCTGTTCTGTAAAGACCTAGATTAGCTCTTCTCTGCACCTTGTACTGATGACCTAAGTGCCCACGTACTCAGATGTGCAGGCACGAGCCATCATCCCTGAGCTAAGACACTTGACCTTTCACAGTTGGTGGCATCAGACACAAGCTCCAGGCTGCCTCTGTTCACCTCAGTTATCTTTGAGGGTGGTTAGACAGAGTACTAGGAAGTGGGCTAGTAGAAGACTCCTGCATTACTTCTATTTCATGTGCCTTATTTTGTTATTGTTACCTCAGTAAAAAGGCTAAAAAGAAAAAGTTTTCTGTTATTTGCTTAAGATCTAGGAAGCCGAATAGGAAAATAAAATACTGTCTGAAGAGTAGGGAGGTCACTGGGGCCTCGATTCTGTAAGGATTTGGATCCACTTACTGTCTCCTTTACCCATCCTGGAATGTTGGCTTCCACTGATTTACTCGAGACATTTGGATTTTATCTGGGAGACCAATTGGGGAAAAAAAAGTCTTCAGTTGGGGATAGTTAGGTAGGTTGAGAGGCCATTGCTGACTCAGCTTCTTACCCAATTATGATTTTCCAGTTGAGAACTATGACCATTGGAAGGATGACTACTGGAGCTGTGGTGTCTCTTGTACAACTTTTCCTAGTTGAGTTTTAGGTATATTTTTTGTTGCTAAGATAAATATAATTTTTTCATTGGTTTCCAATTGTTTTTGTAGTGTAATGAAGCAATTGGTTTTTGTTTATTAATCATATATCCAACAACTTGTTAGGCTACCTTATTACTTATAATAAATTGACAATTAGTTGGAGTTCTCGATGTATATAATCATGTCATCTGGGATTAATGATGGTTTGATTTAACCTTTTTTTTGGAGTCAGGATCTCACTCTGTCACCTAGGCTGGAGTGCGGTGGCATGGTTGTGGGTTCCTGGGCTCATGTGATCCTCCCACCTGGGACTACAGATGCACACCACCATGCCCAGCTAATTTTTTGATTTTTTTGTGGAGATGAGGTCTTACTATGTTGCCCAAGCTGGTCTTGAACTCCTGGGCTCCAGGAATCCTCCTGCCTTGACCTCCCAAAGTGTGCAATTATAGGCGTGAGCCACTGTGGCTGGCCTGATTTATCTTTTAAAAAATATATATTTAAAGAAGATTGTTATTCAAAATGATTGAAATAAAAGAGAGCAAAAAAAAGAATTTGTTTCAATTAACTGGATATTTTTCTTATATGTGAGATTTATTATTATTATTCTCTGACACTATGAAATAGTACCTAATTTAAGTAAAAATATTGTTCATTAATTTATTACCTACTTATTTAGTAGTTAATAGCCACTGAGTTTGCAATTATGAGTAAAACTCAGGGATCCGTCTCTGCCCTCCTAGAGTCAATAGACTAAGGTTGTTTACCAGTTAGTAATCCAGGTGAGAGATGAAGGCAGGGTTGTGGTAGAAAACATGGAGGGATGTGGATAGATTCGTGACATAAAAAGATGAAATCAAACCATCATTAATCTCAGATGACATGATTATATACATAGACTACTCTAACTGCATGTCAATTTATTGTAAGTAATAACATAGTCTAACAAGTAGTTGGATATATGATTAATAAACAAAAAACAATTGCTTCATTACACTACAAAAACAATTGGAAAACAATGAAAAAAATTATATTTATCTTAGTAACAAAAAATATACCTAAAACTCAAGTAGTTAAAATCAGTACAACTTGGTCATGGATTGGAAATGAGGAGCAAAAGAGAGGGAACTGTCAAGGGTAACTTCTGGGCTTCTGGTTTGCACAACGGCATGGAACTTGTCATTCACTGAGATGCGGAACACTGGAAAGGATCAGATTTGAGAGGGTAGGAAGAAAGGGAAGTTCATGAGTTTTACTATTTTGATTTTGAGATGCTTCTGAGTCATAAAAGGAGGGATGTTAGCAGGCAATTGGATAGACTGGTCTGGATTTTGGAGGAGAGACCTGGCTGAATCATCTGTCTACATAGAGTAATTGATGGTTTGGCTGAGGACGAAATTGTCTAGGGCTGGAGTAAACAGAACAGGAGGAAGAGGGAGACTTGAATGGAATCTTGAGGAGCTACACCTTTTAATGGTCAGGTTGAAGATGATAGGCTGATAGGAGGAGAGGTAAGAGGGAGGGTCCAGGAGAGTATGTTGCCCTAGAAGGTAAGAGGATTGAATGTTTAAGAAAGAAGAGAAAAACCAAAACAAAACAACACAACACAACAACAACAAAACAAAGAAAGAAAGAAAAAAGAGAAAGTTAAAATGTTCAAAGCTGCTGAAAGATTGAATTAAACAAAGACTGAGAAATGTCATTGGATTCAACTACATCGTGGTAACTGGCAACATTACTGAGTGTTGTTTTAGGGACGAGTATCATGGCTGAAGAATGAGTGGAAAGTAAGAAATTTTTTGATAATTTATTGGAAAATAAATCTGTATTGTTGTATTTTGGTTTTAGAATACAGCATCATAAATAAGAATGTTACTAAGACTTATAGAAATAGACTTTTCATGCACAACCTTAAAATGCTGGACCTGCCCATTCAGTCGTTGCTGGAGACCCTGCAATGAAGTCAGGGTGGGATGGCAAAGAATTGACCACATCTGTCACATTACTTGAGAACATGAGATCTTAAATGCTTTATTCTGAAGTCTATAGGTTCTGTTATCATGCTTGCAAATGTCTGGATAAGGGAGCCTATGCACAGTGGAGAATTTATTAGCAAATGCCTAGACTCTCTGGGTTTGGGTTCTGTTGGGAGAGTGATTATATTGGTCTCTGGAATCATTCATTTGAGTACTTTGTACTTTTGTGCATCTGCCGTTTGTCTTGGAACCAAGTTTATACAAGTCCTTTGATGACAAATTCCACCACTCTCTGAGGAGAGGCTCTGCGCCCGCTGCAAATGCAAGCTGTCCCAAGCTCTGGTCTCTGGCTCTGTCAGAGGAAGCAGATTGTTGACTATCTCCCAGCTGCTTCGTGCCACTTGCAATTCATGCCTTCTACAGAAATCACTCTGTTCTGAACAGGCCAGTCACCTCACTGTTGTGAGAGGTTTGCATGTCTGCTGAATATTTTACTTGCCATCTGGCTAGGGCAATGCACAGAACATACTTGTGGGCCAATAATACCCCAGACCACCAGATAGCAACCCTGAACAGGCCACTTGCTTCTCACGCCTTGCAGGCACCAGCGCTCAGTCACACAGGGCTTTTGCTGTCTCTTTGAGGCTCTGAGAAGGAAGGATGCATGCTGGAGGATACTTTCTGCCCTTTTTATCCAGGCATCAAGGTGCCCACCAGGCGTTTATCTAAGAAAAGAGGCATTACACCACTCTGCTTCTCTTCTTCCTGCCTTCCTGAAGCCCACACAACTTTTCAGGGATGTGCCTTTCTTGACTCTAAGGAAATATGTGACTCTAATTTCTCCTATCAGTAAGGGCTCGAGAAATGTGCCACTTCTTTGCTTTGGCTTCATAAAACAGATTCTCTCTTTTGAAAAGAAGGAATTTAATAGCTCTTTTCCTTGTTCAGAGGACAGCATCCAATTAGGGCTTGAAAGCCCTTCTCTTTTCAACAATCTGCTTTGTAGGTGCAGAGACTTCCAAGAGGTCTCTCGCTTTTGAGTCTTAATCAGCCAGTAATTCCTTCATTGAAGATGATGTCCCTAACCCTAACCCTAACTCAGGAGGGAGGTGGAATATGGAAAGGGTACTGGACTTGGAGTCAGAAGTCCCCTACACTTTTTACTCATTAATGTTTGACGTTAGATACAGTTTGTTCATCTGTCAAATGGGTATAAAAATAATTTGCCTTGTAAGGTTGTTGTGAAGACCGAAACAAGATATGTGTGAACAGTGCTTCACGAATTGAACATTACTGCGATAACCTACCTGCCTTAGAGGACTGGTTGAACATGCTACATCACTATTCTGTGTAATTGTCCTCATTTTTACTTATAATAAATTGCCTAGAAAACAGATACTCTCCCTTTAAGTAATAAAACATTTAAAAAATATATGTAGCCCTTAGGTCAGGGGTCCTCAACACCCTGGGCCAGGATTGGTCCATGGCCTATTAGGAACTGGACCATACAGCAGGAGGTGAGCAGTGGATGAGTGAGCAAAGTTTCATCTGTATTTACAGCTGCTCTCCATCGGTCCCATTACTGCCTGAGCTATGTCTCCTCTTAGATCAGCGGTGGCATTAGATTCTCAATGGAGCACAAACCCTATTGTGAACTGTACATGTAAGGGATCTAGGTTGCATGTGCCTTATGAAAATCTAATGCCTGATGATCTGAGGTGGAGCTGCTGAGGCAGTGATGCTAGTACTGGGGAGTGGCTGCTAATACAGATTAACATTAGCAGTGAGATTTGAATGCACATACCCTACCCACCCTCTAGTCCATGAAAAAATTGTCTTCCACAAAACTGATCCCTGATGCCAAAAAGGCTGGGGGCCGCCCCTCTGGGTTACATATATATGCTACATAATATGTATAATTATGAATTGGAAATGAAATACCATGATTTATTATGTAAATAAAAGTGTTAAGTCCTATTAAAACTAACATTTGTTGAACACTTACCACAACTTAGAGCCAAGCTTTATAAATATGATTTCATGGCTGGGCTTGGTGGCTCAGCCTGTAATCCCAGTGCTTTGGGAGGCTGAGTGAGTGGATTGCCTGAGCCACCAGGTTCAAGACCAGCCTGGGCAACTTGGTGAGACCTCGTCTCTACAATAAATCAAAAATTAGCTGGGCGTGATAACATGCACCTGTAGTTCTGGCTCATTGGTAGGTTGAGGTAGAAGGATGGCTGGAGCCCAGCAGGTCCATGCTGGGGTGGCCGTGAGCATGCCACTGCACTCCAGCCTGGGAGATGGAGTGAGACTCCAACTCAAAAAACAAACAAACAAACAAAAAATATTATTTCTTAATCTTTACAACAGCCCTATGAGGGAGCTATTACATTTTCCAGATGAGGAAATTGAGCTACATAATAAACTTAAGTAACCTGCCCAGATTTACGGTATTAGTAAATTGTAGATCCAGAATTCAAACCCGTGTTGGCTTGCTTGCATATGGGCAACCACAGTGCTCTAATCAACATATCTTATCTCCCACAGAGCATCCTTTTAAAGGAAAGGAAGCCAAAACTCTTATAAAATCTTTCACTGAATCTGCATCAGCAGACAACTCTATAGAAATGTGATGTAAAAATACACAGAACTAAGAAATGACTCTGAGTGAGCAAAAGAGTTGATAACATCCCTGCTCTCAGTACATGGTGAAGTGGTTATATACCTTGATGTTCCTTGTATTTTTCAATAGGAAAAATTCCTCTGAGCAGCATAAGTAGCTTAAGAATCGTGTGTGTGTGTGCGTGTGTGTGTGTGTGTGTGTGTGTGTGTGTGAGTGTGTTCTGTTTGATGAAAATCTCTCTCCCACAGTATGATTCTCTTCTCTGTGACCATAAACCATAAAGAATGACCATTTTTCTGACAGTGAGAAATGAGAATTGCCACTACGAGTGTCGAAGGTTGAGTTGTACTTGGTGCGATGTGCTCAAGGATCACTGGTGTTTTGGCTGGACTGGCCACCTGTTTGCTAGGTGTGATTATTTATAGGTGAGGTGAGGAAACACCTATAGGTTAAGAAACAGGCTTAGAATAGTGACAAGATTAGTTCAAGTCACAAAACAGAATTGCAACCAATGAAAGCAGATTTCAGCACAACCAGATAAATCTTTTTTTTTGAAAGTAGGATTGAGAGGACAGAGCAGCTCCCAGAGTAGGAGGGGACCCAAGGGGGTTGCCCAAATCATTTTTGAAATGAAAAAAAATTCTGACTTCAAAATTATGGCATTAAATATTTGTTGCAAAAATTCAGATTGTAGATGAACCTGATAAAAAGTTCAGAAGTTGACCACTACCCCTAATTCTGGTTCTTTTTTTCTGAGGAACATCCATGGTTTATAGTTTTATGTGTAGTGCTTGTCAGATTTTAAGGTATATTTAAATCATATGGGGGTTTTGTTAAAATGCAGAGTCGGGTTCAGTAAATGTGGGGTAGGTCTGACACTTTGCATTTCTAATGAGCATTTGAGGGATGCCGATGCCACTGGTCCAGGGACCATACTTTGTGTACAAGGTAAAAGGGTAATGTGCATCTTCAATTTCACTGTTACTGCCAGATTACATTCCAAAGCGACTGTACCAATTATACTCCCACCAGCAGAATATGGGAGTAGTACTGATTTCCCATATGGTCTCTCTAATACTTGAAAACTTACACATTAATTTTTTTGTCACTCTGGTAGGTAAACTATGGTATCTAGATTTTTTTAAAAATGTGTTTCTGATGTTTTTAACAAGCTTAAGCATCCTTTTATATGCCAATTGGCCATGTATACTTTCTCTTTACTTAACTGTCTGTCTATATTCTTGACTCATTCTTTTCATTTGGATACTTTTTCTCTCAGCTTTATTGACTTGTATGAATTCTCTATGTACTTGGGACATCAATCCTTGGTCTTTTAACTACCTTACAAATATTTTCCTCTAGGTCTAAAGAAGATGTTTCTACCCAGTAGAGTTACCCAGTAACTAAACAGAAGTGGAGCTGTTGGGAAGTCGTCTGACCACTTGTTGGGGAGGAATGTGGTGCTTCCATCACCTGCCCACATACTTCTCTTTCATATGAATGCAAAATATCAGATAAGAGGTGATCCTACTGTCTTACAATGTTTACTGTTGACCTCCTCCCTTGAATGATGACCTCCTCGCTGGCAGGGTTGAGGGTGTGTGACTCATCTCTGTACAACTGGTTCCCAGCATTGGGTCTAGAAGAGAGCAGGCTCTCAGGAAATACAGTGGACAACTAAGTGGACAGAGGATTGGATGGGTCTAGTTTCAGGATTCTTGTCAAGATTTGCCCTGGGAGTTGCTTTGGGTCCTTAAATAGGATGCAAAAAGAGAAGCAAGAGAACATTTTGCTCCCAGCAGAGGGAAATAACCTCTGTGTGGCTTGTCTTCTCTCCTTTCTTTTACCTATGAGATATTTTGGAGCTCAGAGGTAGTATTAATAACAATAGGCAATAAGTAGTGCCTTTAGTGTGCTTCATATGTATTAATTCATCTAATTCTCACAACTTCTCCACGAGGGAGGCATTATCTTTATTATCTTCACTTTACAGATGAAGAAACTGAGGCACAGAATGGTTAAGTAATTTGCCCAAGATCATACAGCTAGTAAATTGCAGAACTGGAATACGAACTCAGCTGTCTGGTTCCCAAGTATGTGTTCTGAGAAACACTAGGCTTGGTGCCAAGCAGGTATTAAGCAAATGTTTCTCTTTTCACTTACCATGTCTCCCCTGGAAAACATGCCTCTTCCGTTAATGACACTCAGACCATAGCTTGGCAGATCCCAGTCTTAGACCTATTGTTCCTCCATAGCCTTTGTTTCTGAACCATGCATCCATCCTTGCTGAAAGCCCCAACAATCGCCATTCTCCCAAGAACCTGGTAATCCCACTTCTCATTCAGCCAGCCCAGGGATTGAGGCTTTCCATGAGCAGGGCCTGCATTTCCCATTTAGTCCCCCTAAATCCTAATTGGCACCTCTGACCCCAAGGCTTTGCAAGGTGCTGCCATCTGATGCGTGTAGATGATCACTGACAATGCTATCCAAAGAGTGTACTGTCATTGACCAATGCTGGTTCACCATTCCTCTTTAACCCTCAAGTCAGGGTACCCACACAGAATGTCATTGGTTGGTGGCTGAAAACTATCCATGACTGGCTTTTTCCACTTCTAGTATCAAAGTTATGTTGATTGAAAGCCTAGGGTTGGTGGTGTGACAGTGTGGTAAGACTTGTGGGTAAGAAGGTCTACTTAGCTCGCCCTCAAATCACATCAAGAGGGCAGCGGCCTACTCAGTGTAAAAATGGGTGAAATCCAAAGGCTTCTCTGGGCAGACTCCACCAGCTACTTTGGTAGAGTCCTCAAGGCATGCAATTTCCTCTTGCAGCAGGAGTGAAAGGAGACCCCAAATTCCAATGCTCAGGATAATTTTTTTTTTTTTGAGTTGGAGTCTCACTCTGTCGCTCAGACTGGAGTGCAGTGGCCGCTTCCGGCCACCGCAGCCTTGACCTGCTGGGCTTCGGCGATCCTTCCGCCTCAGCCTTCCAAGTAGCTGGAACTACAGGTGCGCACTACCACACCCGGCTAGTTTTTTGATTTATTGTAGAGATGAGGTCTTGCCAAGTTGCCCAGGAGGGTCTAGAACCCACGGGCTCAGGCAATCCACTCACCTCAGCCTCCCAAGGCGTGGGATTACAGGCTGAGCCACCGAGCCCGACTAGGATAAGTTTAAAGAACTACTTTGTACTAGAGTCTGCTAGGTCCACTCACATTCATTTCTGATTAACTCTTTGCACGGACCCCCTTCAGGAGGCAGAATTTTCTTAAAGTAAAGGTGGAAAAGCCCTTAGGAGTTCAATAAATGACCTAGCTTGAGAATCAGAAACATCCTGACAGTCCAAGGATGATTTTTAGCAGCTTTCTGGGCTTAGACAAGAGGCCCGTATGGAGATTATAAAACTCAGATTATAGACACATGTCTGGAGTAAGCTGGTGGGGTCCGGGGCAACTGGTCATTCACACAAAATGTCAGGAACACAAAATTTACCTGTTGCATTGAATGTGCAGTAATTGAGTTGAGGACCAAAGATCGAAATCTCTCTCCTGGTATCGTCTACAAGGGAACTTGCAAAAGGCTGACTCTGTCAGTCCACAAAATCTTTGTGGGCAAAGTCTCTGTGCTCCCTCCTACCTCCTTTGATTCTAACCAAGGGGTTGGGAGTCTTGAGCAGAAAGTTGAGGGCACTGGGGGCCACCAGTACCTAGGGGAACCAGTCTTCCATTTTGAATATCTGATCAACCTATGCAGATTGCTGCACTACTGATGCTGAACACAGACATTATGAATAGAAAGCCCATGTGCTGGAGCCCAAATAGCCAAGATGAGATGGGCGCCTTACTGCCTAGCTTTAGTTCCTGTTAGCTTTCATTAGGAGAGAGCAGACTGATGTTGGTGGGTACAGAAACCAAGTATTACTAAACAGCAGGATGGAGTTTGTGGAGCCGAGCTCTGGCCTAGAAAGGGAGAGATCATATCCTGGAGGGAAACTCACACAATCCTGAGTACCCACTATGTATTCTGCGGTAATTAGACCCATTTCTGGTGCATTCTCTCACTTAATCTTCACAACTAGTCTTTTATTAAGATATTGTTTACATTTAACACATGGGGGGTGGGGTTGAGCCCCACTGACGTTTTGAAAAATTTCCAGGCTCACACAACTAATAAATTGTGATTCTGGGATTAGAACTCTGGAGCCTGGCTGTACTGCCAGTGAATATTCTTTGAACTGGTCAACTGAACCCTGCGACTTTTCAGAAAAGAGAGCCAGTTCTGCATTCTGTTTTTGTTGTATCCATTCCTTTCACAGTTACACATTATCTTAGAAGATCAGCTGATACAAAACTTAAGGTCACATAATGTACTTTGTTCTCTTCTTGAAAAAAAATTTTTTTTTTTAACTTGGGCCTTTTTTCCCCCATGAAGAATGTGAAAAATGAAGACTGCCTCTTCTCTATTTAGCCCTGTGTTGGCTTAGGAAGACCCTAAGGAAGAGCTGCACATCCAGGGCTCCTTCTAGAAAAGGGTATGGGACAGAAGAAGGGTTCCACCGTTGCCTGTACCCAAGGCCATTGCTTGTGAGTCTACCCAACCAGAAGAAAGCCCAGCCCTTTCATGTGTGAGCTGAATTATACTTCTGGAAGAGAAGAACGGGAAAGACAAGTTTTACTCTCTCTTGGAGGCAGCGAATTTCTCTACCTTGGCTATTTTTCAGAAATTGTGTAGATAGATTCCCTCCTCTCATGCATGTGTTTCCTATGTAAACACGATTTCCCACCCCCTTCTGTACCCCAACCCACTCCACTGTCCTCTCCTCCAGCTATGGGTCAAGAGAAGTCTCCCAGAGTACCTAGTAGGTGTTTATTTTTACAGAATCTTTTAGGAGCTTTTAAGCAAAGCCCTGGTTGAAAGACTCTTGGCCGATAGGGCCATAAAGTGCCCCTTCCTGGGTCTTGAGCCTGTCCTCTTCTGTGGGGCCAGTTCTTTTAACCCAGAAGACGTCATCGGAGGGAACCACCCTGAGTATTTTCGTGGCTGGGTGGAATGTTGGCACCCAAGGAGGTTGGCCCAAAGCAGGCCACCTCCCTGACTCTTCGAGCCAGGAAAATGCAACTCAGAGATGGAGAAGAGGAGGGAAATCTGTGTCTAAAAAAGAGATTGTTTAAAGGAATTCTGTTCAAGTGCTGAGAAGTGGGTGTTCAGCAGAAGGGTGTGTATGAATAAACGTTTGCACTGAGAACAAACACAATAGTATCAAGTCTGGCCTGCCCCTGTGCTCTCCTCACGGTTCTCTCCTGCTGCCCTCCCCAGGAACAATCACGAACAACATGTACAGGGACTTCACGTTCACAGCGACCTTAGTTTTCCTCAGGGGCATTTCCTTGCAAGGTTTCTTTATGCACTGGGATAAGCATAGTGCCACATGAACAACAACTGGACTTACAGGACATAGCCTTGTCTTAGGAGCTGCTTAGACCTAAAGAAAAACCTTGATAGGGGCAAAAAACTTCGGGGGGGGGGGGCGGGAGACGGTCCAGAGACATCTAATAGGTCGCCAATGCTTTTTCTAGCTGATGTCCAGGAGCGTTGGCTCCTTTTTGCCAGGTTTGGAGCCAGAGCTGGAGACACCCAAGGGGCCGACAATTGAGGGGTGGCGGGCAGGGTGGAGGCCCAAGTGAGGCTAAGGAAGGAGTGACGCTCCTTGGGTCTGGCCACTTCCTGAGCCTCTTTGCGCCCTGGGAACCAAGAAAAGGTTCCATGTCGGCAAGAAGCCCCCGACAGAGGAAGAGAGCTGAGCCGTGGGACCCCCCAAAAGCCGGAGATCCCTGCACTAGAGCAAGAGACGTAATTCCCCGAGAGGAGCAATCTGCCGACTTGGGGCTGGGACTGGCAGCGCGCCCTCTCCAGGAGCTTGGGATCTGGGCAGCCTGGGCGGGCGCGGGTGGAGACTCAGGCGCGCCCTTGGGGGGCGGGAGCCAGGGGCGGCCAGCAGGTGGGGCCCGGGGGCCGGACTCCGCCCTCCGCGCCCGCCCCGTTGGTCCGCTGCCGCCCAGCTCCGGCCCCTCTCTCGAGCCGGAGCGCGATTGGTGGCGGCGCTTGTCGCTCGGAGGGGGCCGGGCCGCTCTGCTCCGCGGCTCTCCCTGCCGCCGCCGCCGTCCTCCTAGCAGCGCGGGCCGGCCGGACCGCCGAGGCAGCCGGCGCCTGGCGATGGGAAGCGGCGCGGCAGCGGACCCGGGCAGTGGCAAAGTTTCCCAGACGTGCGGATCCGGGCGCGCAGCTGCCGGCCGCCGGTGACCTCCCCGGGAAGGGCTCGGGGATTTTAAATTTGGACAAAAAAATCCACCCCATTTCCTTTGTCAAGCCCTCTCCGGGTGGCCAGCGGCAGGAGCCGCAAACTTGGGCACCGCGGCTCCGCGGCCGGAGGACGGCCTTTGGAGAACCGCGGGACTCAGGTGCTGGGGCGCCCGGCGGCTCCGGGCGTGCTACCGAGTGTGAGCGCGGGGGAGTCCCGGGCGCGCGGCAAGGAGGGGCCCCCGGGAGCTCTATATGGAGGAGGGAGCCCAGAATGGTGTGCACCAGGAAGACCAAAACTTTGGTGTCCACTTGCGTGATCCTGAGCGGCATGACCAACATCATATGCCTGCTCTACGTGGGCTGGGTCACCAACTACATCGCCAGCGTGTATGTGCGGGGGCAGGAGCCGGCGCCCGACAAGAAGCTGGAGGAAGACAAAGGGGACACTCTGAAGATTATTGAGCGGCTGGACCACCTGGAGAATGTCATCAAGCAGCACATCCAAGGTACGCGCGCCCCAGAAACTTAGGTCGCCCGTGAGGCCCGGGAGTGCCCAACGCGGCGCGGGATGCGCTGGGGCTGGTGCGCATCCATCCAGCGAGCGCCGGGCTCCCGGGCCGCCGACGCGTGTGTCGCGGGATGCGTGCGGGACCCTCGGCGTCTGCGGCCGTGCGCGCTTTCCCGGGGCACACGTGTGTGCGCTGGGCTGCACGCGCGGGTGTGTGCAGCTAGCTGGCGGTGTGGGGGCGCGCTTCGCACGTGTCCAAATGTGCGTGTGACTCCTGGCTGGTTGCTCACGGGCTCTCGGGCTCGCACACAAGTCCAGCTCCGAGTGTGTATGCGTGTGAATGTTGGTGTGTGTACAAGAGACACCACGCGGGCAGACGAGCTCATTTGGCCACTGTAAGGGACAGGCAAGATGCCCGCGCGGCGGCCCTAGCCGTTGGCATTTGGTTGCGGGGCAAGCCGGGGATAGGAAGAATGCTTCGTCCCAGCCCCAACCCCAGCCCCAGCCCCAGCCCCTGCTCGGCCCCAGCCTTGCTGTGTTCGTTCCGTAGGCGACTGGGAATGCAGGGGGCTCTGTGGCTGGAGGACTACTTAAACCTATTGCGGTCCCCACCCCCACTACAGCCTGCGGGTACAGGACCCTTTCCAGAAGCAGGTGTCAAAGACGGGAAGAAGCACTGGTGCCCGATCTCTGTCCACTGCGGTCGCATCTCCGCCTAAGACTGGGAGAACACGCCCTGGGCTGCGCCTTCCCCGCGGAGCTGCCCGGGACCGGTTGACGGCCAATTTCCTCCGGTAGCTCCACTCCCAGGCCCGTGGAGCTGCCGGGGCGGAGCGGACAGACCCAGGTGGGTCTGAAGTCTCAGGCTGCGCCGGATGGGTGCGCTCCAGGTCAGGGTGGGGGGTGCGGGGCGCTCTCCTGAGGCGACCCGGTGGATGGGCGGTCAGAGGGAGAGGCTGGGGTCCCGGGCGCCGGGGGCCCTCGTGCCGGGTGTCATACGCGTCCTCACGTTCACACTTCTCATTTGCCTTCCCGCGCCCCCTGCTTTCGACCAGGCGTCCGAGCTCCGCTGGGTCAGGGCCAAACCCAGTTCACCTGTAAATCCGGCAGGCCCACCAGGCTCCGGGGCCAGCACACGGCAGAGCTTAGTGAAATCGAGTTGAGCTGAAGGCTTTCTCCCCCAGGAGCGCTGCCTTTTGTTTACACGTGGGTATCTGGACTCCAGATCTTGCGCCGGCTGCCCTTGCCAGGGGAGGGGTCGCTGCTCTGTCTGAATTTGGTGTTTCCCCACATGTCCAGAATAGTTCCTTCCCAGGGGAGGTTCAGGTGAGTGCAGGGGAGGTGTCCTTATCCGTTGTGGTTTCTGACTGATGACTTAAAAACAAGCGCGTGACTTTGACACCTACCCAGAAAAGGGGACCACTGACAGCTTCTTCTTCAGCCCTGCCTCTGCCTCTCACCCAGGCACTGGGTTTGGTGACCAGTTTATCTGTCGGAGGGGTGCCTGTTGTTGCTAATTCTTACTTGTTCTTTTCCATGGATCTGAATTGACAATTAATCAGCAGCAGGAGTATAATGTTTGCCCCAGGGTGATTCAGAATGTTCCCTGGGAGACAGAAGGCCCTGACTTACTTTGGCATTTCTAGTTTGCCCACAGATTTCAAGAGATTGTCATGCACGGATTCTCTGTGGTGTGTGTGTGTGTGTGTGTGTGTGTGTGTGTGTGTGTGTATACGCATCTGTGTCTCTGTGTTCCTGGAAAATGATTCCTTCATGCCCTTCTGTCTGGTCAGGCAGGAGGTGAGCAAGGGACTGCTTTGGGAAGCACTGAGGGGACGTTATTAACTCCTGAGCATGTCATGTGGCATGTGGACCATGTTACATGATTTGTAAAGCTTTTTGTGGAAATGAGTACAATGTTGAAGTTGAAAGGAGCCGTTGTGATTTTTTTCTCCCCCAGAAACCTTATAACTATGTATTGTTCAGAACTTTCAAATATATACCTGAAAAAAATTGAGGGAGATGGGTGAAAAAATGAAAGCAGGATCCTTAAAACATGTGTCGGTCCACTTCTCTTGCGTAGGTGTGATAATCCCCGTGGATACTCGGAAATAACTGCGATCCCGGGACCGAAAGGCCAAAGCCACAACCTACAGTGGGGTGGGTAAGGGTCAGAGACTGGGGAGAGACCAGAAATGAGGCATGCAGAGGGCAGAGGGCACCTGGTTGGCTGTGCTGCAATGGCATTACGATGACTGACAGCTCCCTCTGTGTTGTTGGAGCCACGCAGAGCTGGGATTGAGGGAACAGAGGTAAGGGGCCTATGAAGTCCTGAACAGGCAAGTATAGCTCTCTGCAGGCAGAGTGGGAAAGGAGAGTGAGATAGATTCTCGGACTTGGTGGTACAGGCCATTCATGTTCATTCACTGTCCAGTTCCCTCTAGTCAGTAGAGCCTTTGAACAAACCAGTTTACTTTGCTGAGCTGAGGGAAATGAGGAAGCATAATAGTAAGAGCTAAAAATTATGTAGCACCTGTTATGTGCCAGTCTCTATTCCAAAATGCTTTCTGCGTAATGACTTATTTAATCCTCACAACCTTATGAGATAGGTGATATTTGCCCCATTTTTCAGATGTGGAAACTGAGGCATGGAGAGAATATAGGACTTGACCAGAGTCATACTACCAGTACGTGGTAGGATAGGGATTTAAACTCAGCTAGTGTGGCTTCAGAGTCTTTGTTCTTACCCACATACCATACTGTCTGCTAAGGGGGCCATGGGGCCACAAGAGTCACAGTGCTCTCCTGGAGTCAGTTGATGATGGTGGAAGTGGATGTCAGAGTGAGAGATCTGTGGTGAAGTCAGTAGCCTTCCCACTTGGAGACTCTTTCCATAGATAAACTCAGGAAGCTCTGACTTTTATTTTGTTTCGTGCCAAGAGGCAGAGGTTGCATTTCCTTAACTAATGTGTGCTGAATGCCCAGGACAGTTTAGGCACATTCTACTGAGAGTAACTATGGCATAGAAGTGTGGGTGACCGACTGAGTGCCGATGCTCAGGGCTGCTTCAGTCATTCATGAAAGCGTTGCCATGCTCCAAAGATGTTTTGCTTTGGAGTTTTGCTCAGGCTCCTCTTTCTTTGGGAAGGAAAGTTGTCCCAGAAGCTGCAAATGTCACAAAATGTTCTGCGGAATGTTGAGAGGACTTGCAATTAGAATAGGCTTTGGAGCGTCACCCCAGAGGTCTGTTCTAGTCATGACTGAAAAGTTTATTTTCCTCTTGGGGGTTGCAGTGATATTTCATTTTAATTTGTTTTCTGATTGAATGATTTAATTAGATGGTGTTTGGGAGTCTCTTGGGAATGTAAATTGCAGTTTTGAGAATTTTTTTTAACCAAATAGATGTTAAACGAGAGGATGGATAACTTCAGATTTTTTTTTAAAGCATCTTGATGATTTGGAAACACAAAATAAGTGTTAGTACGGGTTTGATCTTTGAAGAAGAAAGATGGGATGGCTTGATGGTGAGATGGATGAAGCGGTTTGCTCCAGAAGGCCTGGTGTTGGAGAGCACAAGATGTAAAAATGTGGATTTGCTTCTTAATTTGGAAGTCCAGTAAAAACAAAAATAGCTTTCTTCTTTTCTTAGTATCTTTTTGAATCTGTAAGAGAAAATGCCAATGCTTAAGAATATATTTTAAAATGTATAAAATTGTCCATATAATTTATTCTACCCTAACGACTATTTTGCATTTTGAGTATTTCCTTCTGGTTCTGTCCATTCACCTCCATATGTCAAAATGAAGGTGCAGTCATGACTTCCATGTCATTCTATATTCTGCTTTTTTCACTTTGCTTTTCATTAGAAGCCCTTTTTTTCATATTTGCTGCATAATTCATAGGTTCAACGTTTACCTGTTGGGGACCTAATATGTGCCAGGTACTGCACTGGGGAACTGATTGGGAATGGCAGTGGTGAATCCAGTCACTCTTGGTCCCTGTCACAGTAGATTTCTGTGCAAATTCAACATAGTAAGGATTTGAGGTAGTCGGATGATCAAAAAATTAGCTAAAGAGGAGAGTAAAGTGAAACATATGCATGCATTAAATATTTTTGTTTTAATGTTATTCAAAATGGACATTCATTTGCCAGCCTTTTGATGTCAGGACAAAGCCTTGTCTTTGGGGTGGGTCTGCCAATGGGTGTTCTGCTCATCTTTCCTGCATAAACCATCATGTCCTGTTTGGAATGTTTGAGTTCTAGTTCTGTTTTCTTTAAAATTCTCTGTGAACTTAATGGTGCTTATGAAGTAATCTCAGTGTAGTAGCCTACAATTTAGTGATTTTTGTATCATCTTTTGTAATGATTTTGCTCCTGTGTAATTTGACTGCTATTCTTTAAGTGACTACCCTTTAGAAAGTCTTCACAAAACATTTACATTAATTTTCTTAGAAATGACAACCCTGATCTTTTTAGCAATCATATTTCATTGGTTTAAATAATATGTAATTAGATTATGCTGTTACAGTAACAGATACAAGTAGTGTAAACAGGTTTGGGAACAAGCTTAGTGGATGGTTGGGAAGCTTACAACTCAATTGTTTGCAGGAGTGGGCAGTGGTACTAGAGAAAAGCCCATCCATAGGGACGAAAGCTTCATGGGGTTTGGCTACAGAGGGAGTGGAAAGCATGGTGAATCTGGAGACTTGATGAAATGGAGAGCTTTTTAAGAGAAACGTTACTGCATTTTTAATGACTGCATAGTATTCCACCCTGAATATACCATTATTGATTCAACCACTTCCCTATTATTGGACATTTGCTTTGCTGTTACAATTAGAGCAGAAATGAACATCCTTTGCCTTACTGTTTTTTGCTTTTGAATTATTTTTAAGGGTGTATTTCCAGAAGTGAGATTACTACTGACTCAAAGAGCATGAACATGTTTATGAAAGATTGTTTTTTTTTAAAGGAAAGTTTTTCTCCACAGCCACCAGCAATGTGTTATTGTACCAGTGTCATGGAGTCTTGTCAGCCTAGGGTGTGATCATTCAACTTTTTCAGGGCGAATGTAATCTTGTCAAGTGCTCTATTCTTTTGATTTGTACTCCTTTGATAATGCTAGAACTTCATATCCTCCCCATGTTTGTTTTGATCTTGTGGGACTGTATCTTTGGCCCATTTTTCTCTTGGATTATCAGTGCTTATGATTTGTATATTTTACATATGTTTTATTTATAGATATTGTAAATAGATAAATAATGCATGTATGCCTATAGTATCTATTATTATATATATATAATTGCTGTTAGGGCAGTGGTTTTCAAACTGTGTCTCCAGGAGCCCCAAGCTTCTAGAAGTTTTGATCTGGGGCCTGAGAAGGGAAAGGGCCCGGTGGGGTTTTGTAGACCCTGCCTGTACGTACTCTCTCCCCTCCCTGCAACCAGTGAAGCTTCTCTGTTTTCTTTTTGGCATTCTGTAAAATATTTCACTTTTAAAAAGGCTCTGCTTCTTTAAAAAAAAAAGGTTGAAAATAACTGTTTTGGGAGAAAAGGAAAGATCAGACTGTTACATTTTTGTGAGGGATGATGGTGGCATAAAGAATTCAACAGAGTAAATAAATCTAAAAGGAAATTGAATTCCTGGGTGGTGTTCTTATAACATCTATTTACCCTTCTGAACACCGTGATTAATAATGCATTACATTATATGACTAATTTCTAAATCCATTATCTTACTTCATTGAGTCAAGATCATCCCAACAATGGGAGAAATGGCTTATTAACTGCACTTTGTTTCTTGAAGGTTTATTAGTCATATTATGTGCATAGTAATGTGCGTCAGGTCAGTAACGGCAGACTGTTCACCATGACTACAAACCGTGTATGGTCCCTAAGAATGAGAAAATGTCTTGTGCTTGGATGTTTTTCTGCCTCCTGTGGCTTTTGGATATCGCTTGGAATTGGCTGGTGTTCTCCTCATCTGATCTTTGACTTGGCAGGGCTTGTGAAGAAGAGGATATGATGTTTGCTGAGCGCTTGGAGTTTATTAGAGGAAAGGGTGTCATTTAAATAGTAAAGCTATTTGTCCTTTGGAATGAACTGTGGCATGCGAAATGATATTAGTAACAGTGATTGATATCTTGAGAGAGTTCAGTACCAGGATTTAGGAGTTGGGCCTAATTACCTTTGTTAATAGCTCAGGACCACATCTTCACGAAGTAGAAAAGGCTTGCCAAAGAATACATCTTTTTCCCATAGCTAAAGAGTCTTCATTTTTAGCCAGAAGTATGTAGGCTGTAAAATAAATGAGTTCCACATTCTTTCCCACTCACTTGACATCAATTGTTATTTGCCCTTGATAAGTAGGTTGGTAGAAGATCTCAAGGAGAATCCCAGAATGAAAAATGTCAGAGAGCCACAGTCTGGTTTTATGGCTTGTGAGGGCCTTGAAGGTCAGCTTCAGTCACTTGGGTTAGGCTGGTCTGTGTTTTCCTGAATGTATTTATGGAAGGCAGGGTCACACATTCAGGCTTACTGGAGCATTTTCATTGCCATCTTGTAGGATTTCTGACCTCACCTCACTTGAAAAATGGAATGGGCTTTATTTGAATGGGCTATGGCCTTGCTTTGGGGTTTAAGGGTTTCTTTAGTTTGGTAGCCCGTTCGGTCACTTGGGTTCTAGCCTAGGAGAGACACAGGACAATCCATCTGGAGGTGATGTTGCACAGAAGGTCCTTTGGGGAAACACCCAGCTGGACCTGAGGGATGCATACGGCCAGAAGGCAGCCTGATGCTATTTGGGGAGAGGTAGGATTATGCATGGAGCCGAAAGGACAGATGTTCACAAATATTGGATGGACACTGAAGTGGCTGAGGCCCACTGATCTGTAGTCTACATTCAGTGCGTGGTGGGCTGTGCTGTGAATGCTGGCCTTGAATGCCTCTCTAAGGCTGAGGGTTCTGCCTTGAATTTGGCAGGCATTTGATTATTTTTTTGTTCCTATAGTTGTGATCATTGTCAAATCCCACTCTGCCTCTGGGGTTATAGTCAGCTCTATTCTGCAATGCAGTGCTTGAACACAGGGGTTCTGTTTCCCTCTTCCTCAGACATATCCTTCACACACAACCTGCACCCAGGGCAGGACCAGGGTGAGGCACCTCCCAACATACTGCATTCATTCTCACTCTGCCTCTTTGTTTCCCACTCAAGAACACATATTAGTATGCAAGGAAATGTGACAACCTTGAAATTCCTTTAATTTATTAGAGTTAAAGTTAATCACTCATAAGCTTTGGCACTTAAATGATTGTTAATAACTAATTACCTCACAACTGTTCCAAAATACAGTATGTTGTGGCAGTGATTGGGAACGACTGCTGTTCTGGAATCTTCTATGTGGGTCTGTGCGCCCTTTTATGAACCCTGCTGTTCCAGTGAAGCCAACTGGAACTTTAAGCAAAATAATTCCTGGTCATATGAACGCCAATGCTTTGATAGTTTTTCTGATGACACGATTATGAATTAAAATCTGTTGCTAGAGAGATCATCCCAGTGGGTATGCAGTTCTGAGCTACAGTTCTCTTTCATGGCCTAACATTCAATTTCAGTTTTGTAAAGGTTTGTTTTGGAAAGATGAAGCTGCCCTTAATGATACCAGTGGAAACCACTGAGTACCCAGCCCCAATTGAGACACTGAGAGGCTTTCTGTATATGGTCGCTACTAAAATGGTATAGGAGCTGACAGGTGTGCTCACTGGGCTGTGTTCTAATGCCACCGTCCTTCAAGAACTCACAGAAGTACAGTGTTTGGAAGAGCCAGTGGGGCAGCATCTGCACCCTTCACCCGGGGACAGGTGGGCACAATGAAAAACGGTGCTTGCAAAAGGAGGCTTGGCCAGTGCGTTGGCATGATCAGGTTCGTTTTACCAACGTGCTAAGTTGAAGTCTCAGGGCAGAGCACCCTGATTATGACTGTTGAGAGGTGCCTTGTTGGGCTTCACCAATCTGACTTGTCTATTCATCTCTGTCCCCTGGGAACTTAGAATTAAGGGCCACTGAGATCCCAGAGGAGCAGGGAGGCAATGCAGGGACTCTGGCAGGACAGCATTCAAAGTTTAGCTTAATAATAAGTGTCATGCCAATGGCATCTGGGGATTTGGGAGAACAGTACCAAAATTGCTTGGGCCAATGAATATGAGAGTAAGAAAGCTAAGGAGAGATTTGAAATGACAAATGAGAATCCCAGCCAAACCCTTGATTTATTTTAAGAGCAGCAGGCATACAGAGAATGGAAGATTGATTGTATCAAGGGAATGGAGGAAGAGAATATCTGTATTCCTGTATGTCAGGGGCTGGGCTGGGTGCTGTCCAGGCATGATGGTGTCATTGATTGATTGATTTACTTATTTTAATGAACAAATAAAAACTGTATTTTTTAAAAACAGTTTCTTTTCAGCTTCACAACGTGGCAATGTAGTGTTTTAGGGGTAAGAAAATGAAGACTTAGAGACAGAGAGTTGGTCCAAGGTAGGTCATGGGCTGTTGGATGGTGCAGCCAAGAAGGAAAACTGTCTCCCAAACCTGTGCTTTCAATAGAATAGAAAAGAAGATGAGAATTTCACACAGAGAGGCACTGGATTATCAAAGATGATGTTCAAGTGTAAGCTCAGGGGCCTCATGTCAAGTGGGAGGCTGGGGAGAGAGGGAGCCATGCAGTGGGGCTTGGCGTGTCCTTGTATCAGTCAGGAATCTTGAGGTTAGGGTAGGCGGAAGGAGAAGACTCCGCTCTGGAAGGTGAGTGACGTGAGTGAGTGGAGAGCCTTACCTCTTGGGTCACTGCAGGTTGCTGTGGACCTCCAGGAACTTGTCCTTGTTGAAAAAGCAGAATATTCCAGCTGTAGCATAGAGTTCATGCACATTTCACGTGTGACTTTTGAGCACCGATGGTATGCCAGGTATGGAGCCGAGTCCTTTCCTGTGCCCTGTCCCAGTCATGAGTCTTCTGGGGTGACCTACTCCTCCTGGTTTACCTCCCAGTCTTGCCCTGTTTTAAAAATGAAGGTCCCGGGTCTAAGGGTGTCCTGTTGCCTTGGGCTCACCTGGATGGTTGGTCACCCGAGTCTTCTCACAGTGGTGAATTCTGTTTAGTGGCAACGATAGCACTAGGGTAAAAATAGCCCTATGATTGTGCTGTGTCTGTGTCTGCTGCTCACTGCTCTTGACCTTCTTGGAGAGTAATCAGGAAAACAACGAGGGTCCAGCAGCCCCTGCCTCATTTTCCCTGCCCACACAGGCTGCCTCCTCTCTTGTCTTTGTTATTTGTTCCGCCTTGGCATTCTCAGTATTTCAGCTGTTGGAGTCTCTCAGGATTTGGAAAGGAAGAAACAATTGCTGTAAAGGAAAGCTCTAATAAAGTGGTTTGGGCAGAAAGCATCAGCAGCTGTTTATTTGCCCAAAACAGTAGGGGTTCGTATTAATAACCTTGTGAGTTATATGCTGAGAAGTTAAAAGTAAGCAAAATTCTTACTCAAGACCTGCAAATGTGAATGTGACTTTATTCCTTTATTGAACTAATCTCTCTTCCTGTTTATGCTGGTGACATTTTCTGTTATCCATGTGGAAGATTCTTTTTGATCTTCTGTTACAGATTTATTTAGCGGTGCCTTGGTGAGCATCCCAAAGCAGAGGGGTTTTCTGGTTTTTCTTTACTGCAGTGATAATGCTTGGTGTTTATGCGGTTCCTGCCTCAAAAGACTTCAACAAGCGGGACGGGCTTTGTCTAATTAATCATCATATTTCCCTGGTGGGAGAGAAGGAGCCCCGGCAGAATGGGAGGGTCACAAGGAGGCTACAGACCTGCCTGTCAGTTCACGGTCTTGGAGAAGTGAGTCTTTGAACATTTTCTTTTCTTTCACTTCCACATCTCATTTTAATAATAAACTGATCTTCCGATTTGCTTGAGTTTCTGAGAGTGAGTAGAGGAAAGTATAACATGTAGGAATGATGAGACAGAAACTCCAACTCTGTGATTAGTCCAGACTTTTATTTTATTGGAACTTAGGGATTTATCTTAGAAGGAGAATCATGGAAAGTGGATAGAAGAGACTTTTATCAATCACTCAAAAATTGGAAAAGGGAACCAGTGAGAAAGAGCTGTAGAAAAAGGCCTGAATTCATCTGGAGAAGAAATGGGTAGAGGAGGGGGATTAGTGTTTGTTGAGTACCTATTATGTGCTTCACCTTATTTTAACCTCATAACCCTGTGGGATGGTGTTATTACCCTTATTTTACAGATGAGGAAATCAAGGCTCAGTGTCTGTAATTAACTTGTTCAAGGTTGTAAGATAAAAAGCCCATTGCCTCTTTTAGGCTCCTTAGGAAGGGGCTGAGGGCCCTCTTGTTTTTCTGCTTCAGTGATGCTGATTGAGAGAAAACATGCTTGTTCCTTTCTCTTAGCTGAAAGGTTGTGGATGAGACAGAAGATGGTTTCTTGCGAGAAGCAAAGCCCTGAGCTGGGTTACCAAGTTACTGTTCTGGCAGCCTCTTCCCCTGGAGATGCAGGAGGTTGCCTGTGCCAGGAGCTGACCTGGACTCAGCCCTCGGAAAAGCTGAAAGAGGTCAGGTGTGGCTCTTTGCACTAGTTTAATGCTTTTTCCAAGAGAAGACTTGGTGTGAACAAGACCATTTCCCCCATTTACTCAGACCACTGCTTACTTTGGGGGTCCTCTAGCCTCAGGTCATGGGGTAGGGTAGGAGACCCCAAGAGGAGGTTGGTTATAAGGAAAGGAAACAGCAGACATGGCAAGGCCTACCAGGGACTTCCCATTTAATTGAGGCGATGAAGTGAAATGTATATAATGTTGGGCTCCTAGCTATGTGGACAGATGTTGGAGAGGGACTCTAAGGCTGCCATTGTGTATTGGGGGTTGGGAATGGGAGGAAATGGAACCACTCGTGAGTTGTTGGAGAAACTACAGATGCGCTTCCAAGTTCCTGTTCTGTCCTGTGTTGGCTGGAAGTTTGACAGTGACTGGAATGTGCTCCTGCCTTCTTCTGGTCGCATGCTCAGACTCTTCCCTTCCTTCATTGAGCAAGCCTTTATTGAGCACCTGGAAAGTGCTGGGGATATAACAGTGGAACAAAGGCAAGAATATAAAGAGGGTGCGATTGCACGAGGTGGTCAGCAAAGACTTGGAGAAGGTGAGGTGTGAGCCATGTGTATGTTCAGAGGAAGAGAGTGCCAGGCAGAGGGAACAACCAGTGCAAAGTCCCCCAGGCAGGAATGTACCTGGTGTGTTTGAGGAACAGTATGGGTGACCAGTGTGGCTAGAACAGAGTGGTGGTAGATGAAGGGCATTGGGTGTGAGGTCAGAGAGGGGATGGTTAGGCAACTGGTTGTGCAGCCACCGTGGAAGGAATGCTCTGGAAGGACTGGGGAGCCACCAGAGGGGGTGAGCAGAGAGGCATCAGTCCGGACTGTCCTATGGCTGTTTCCTGAGCTCCTCTCATGGGCTCGGCATTGTGCCAGGCATGGTGGGAGATGATGAAATACGTATGACACGGACCTTTTCTTGGAAGAGCTCATCATCAGGCTGAGAAGAGAAAACAAGAAACAGTTAAGGATCTTTTGCAAGCTAACTAATGTAATGAGGGTTAAAATTGAATTCTAGAAGAGCGAGTCGAGTCGTCGGAATAGACTTCGCAGAGGAATTGGGACTTATGACTCACATCTTGAAAGAATGAGGAGGATTTAAGGGAGTGGAGTAGGAGAGATTTGGAGAGGGCAAGTTGGGTTATGAAATAAAACCAACAGTTACCCTGAAGAGGAAACCCGAACCTCTTGCAGAGCATGGTGGAGAAGAGTGTACAGGCAGACAGATTGGGTGACCTTGGGTGATTCTCTTCACTTCCGGTGCCTCAGTTTCCCCAACTATAGAAATGAAGCAATTGCTCCTGAACTGCTGCACGATTGCTATGTGGATTAAATGAGGTGTTGTATGGGAAAGCACTCCCAACTTGTTGGTCAGGTGGCATGCACGAGGGGCAATGTGACATTTTCTTCAGTCTTTCTTCTTTCCCTCTTTTCTTCATTCCCACTACCTTTCCTTCTTGGAGATCGCATAGAAAATATGGTTAGGGAGGTATTTTTCTAGGTTGTAACATCTAGAATATCAGGTTTGAGCCCTGTTTCAGTATAGTTAGGACTTTCCTAGTTAAATCAAGCCAGAGATGGTCATAAGTTAGATTCAAGGGGAGCCCGTGCAAATGATAATCACATCTCAGCTGAGATGTTGGAAGGGCTGCTCCCGGTGTCTCCGTGTCACTGACTGCTCTTCTGAAACTCTGAGCCTTTCAGACTAGGGGCCTGCCTGCCCTTGTTCGTGGAGAAATATTTGTTTTGTAAAATCCACTTGGCTCAGTGGCAGGCAGCAGACAATACCAAGAATGTGCTGTGTTGGTTGAAACCCACAACTCTAGGTGTCCGGTTGCCTGATGGGGGAGGGGAAGTGGTCGCATCTCCCAGCTCTTGGATGGAGGGGATGTCTTCCCGAGGAGAGATTTTCCCTTTCTTCCAAGTCCACTGAATTGAAGCCACATCAGCCTATCTTCCTGCCAGGGTGAATTTGGTTTAACTCAAAGCAATGTGACTTATAATTTCTATGACAGGCAGGAAGGTGTGATTTAAGACAATTGGCAGGAAGATTCAATTTAATCTTTTCTTTCCTTCCCTTCAACAAAATGTGCATTTTGTTGCATGATATAATTTTGATATACATTCTTTACAACTGAAGAGATAGATCTAGTTTCACATTGGGAAGGTATACTCCTTTTTTTTTTTTTTAGCATTTATCTATTTAAAGTGTTTTTAAAAAAGATTTCTTTCTAGTGACAGTAGAAAATGGAGGGACAGTTTTGCTTTTTTACTAGAGAGAATTGTAGTAAGTCATTGTGAAATTACTCATGCAATAAACACCTTCTTGATTAGCAGGGGTTATTTTGGTCACTTGTTAGGTGGGAGAAAATTGCCTTACCAAACAAAAATAATTATTTTATTTACCTAAAACTGAACAATTGTGAATTGTGAGTGTTTTTCAACAAGATCTAGTTGTTTTTAGTAAAATAGGTATAAGTATTTTTGAGTTTGTAATTGCTTTAGAAATGCTGAAAGTAAGTATTGTTTTTTGTAAATCGAAAATTAAATGTCTTATTTCACTCTGGTCGATAGTAGAAGCATTGAGTATTGTGTGGTGAAGCTTAATGCAGTCGCTCCATCTTTCCTCATATATCAGCGAAGAAGGGTGACCCTTCTTACTTTTGCAATCTTTAAGTCATAGCCCCATTGTGAAGGCTGTAGTCTGAAGGATCTTTTGTTAGAATCGGAACATGCTAGAGTTGGATATAACATCAGCATCTTCACCTTCAAACTGTCTGCTGAGGGATCCAAGACCCAATGCAATTTGGGGACTACCCTGAGGACCCTCTACTGGATCCTGGAGGCCCTGGGGTGAGGATCTAAAGATTCCAAATTCAAGTCTAGAACATTTTTGTCCACATCCAGTTACTTCCTAGTTGCATGTTCTCAGATGAAGCCAGGTGCTTAAGGGACCAAAGGACGAACAGATATTCAGTCTCCTTGGATGGCATCCCCTCACCCTGGCCTGTCTGGGTCTCTGAGGCCTGTACCCACCCATGTGGGATCATCTTCAGGATTGGGGACATAGCTGTTGACTGGACCTGACTTCGGGTCCAGGCAGTGCAGTACAGGTTCTGGTGATGCAACCTTTGTATCTGGGAACAGAGCTTCTTCCCAGCCTTTCAAACCAAAGAGGCAAGGCAGCCAGAGGAGGGACAAATATTTTGTGTCAAGGAGAGGAAAAAAGAGAGAAAATTGACGTTTATCAGTCACTTCCTAGATGTTTGCCATTGTTTAATCCACTTCATATTATTTAATTCTTAAAATAAGTCTGCGAGATCATTAGCTTTATTTTACAGATGAGAAAATCGTACTGAAACTATCAATCTGCTTTTCTCATTAGACTGTGGGTTCCTTACGAGTGAAGACTGAGTCTTGTTTTTCCTTTTTCCATTGTGTCGCACAGTGCCAGGTACTGACCAGGGGCCGGGTAGGAATTTGTTGAGTGAATGCATGAATAAAAAAACTGGCCTGCCCAAAATCTCTCAGTAAGAGGTGGTGCCAGGATTCACCTCCAGGTCCCTGGCTTTAACACTTTCTGGAAGGGAAGCCAGGGGCCAGAAGAGCTGGTTCTCATCCCGCCAGGCTTGGAGGCGGCTTTTGAGAGACTGTCTTATGTCTTCTGGATCAGGGACAGGAAAGTACGTGCTCCAGGGGTCTCTCTCATAGTGCCTCATAGCCTCACACTGCTGCTTTGGGGTTTAATCAAAAGAAGCGAAGCTCAGTGGCATGTGCCTCTCTGTGTGTGTGCGTGTGTTTGTGCGTACGTGCTTGTGTGTGTGTGTGTGTGTGTGTAGAGTGTGCTATCCTGCTCTGAGATTCCCCCAGGGATCAGCTGGCGAGAGAAGCCTGAAACCTTCAGGGGACCCTCGATGTCTTCATTTTAATAAAGCTGTCACTTGTGGTCACTTTCAAACTAAAGCAATCTTGTGGGTACACCAGGGGAAAAATAAACTGCACCAAAAGCAGAGAATAATGCCAGAAAAAAGTGCAGCTGAGCATGGCGTTTCTGCTTCAAGAGAAGGGACGGGGTTAAGGTCATTTTAAGGTCATTTTAATCAATACCCAAAGAGTCAATAGAAAGGAGAAAGCATAGCTTAATTTCCAAGAGCAGATAAAGAAGTCCTCAGGGCCCCGGAGATGAGGAGGGGCAGTTGGCCTTTGGCTTTTCCTCTGAAGTAGACATGACTTGGCCTCTCATTGTGAGATCACAACAGATGCCACCATCTCCAGGTGCCTTCAGGGTGGTGGTGGCTTGGCGAGTTAGGACTTGCTGCTTCATTCTCAGGAGAGAGGTTGGAGGGGCTGAGAGAACATCTCCAGAATAAGGAGAGGGTGTCCTCCTGCCCTGTGGAGATCCCTAGAGGAGATAGCCAAGCTGCAAATTGGGCAGCCTGGTTCTCCCAGAACTGCCCACCCATGGGTGTAGGTCCGAGTATGGCCCTGCAGTCCTTCTTAGGCCCAGCGTATCTTCTCCACCTCTCCAGTCAGCAACCCCAGGAAATGGACACAGGAAGAAGTTTCTCCTCAGACTCTGCCCATTGGGACCACACAAATTACTACGATTTTTCTTTTCCTTTTATTCCCTGATATTTTCAATTTGAAAAAAGACATTTAAGCAGTAGGGTGGAAGAAGGCATAGTAGACATAGGGGAAAAATTGAAAATGTCATTTAAAAATGACTATTCCATTCTTTTTTTTTTTCCTAACCTCAGCAGACAGATGGCTGTCTCACCTTTTGCTCAGGGCCGGGAGTAATAGCTGGTGGGTCAGCGGAGGAGAGCAGTGATTTTATTTTCCTTTTCATTTCAAACAGATTGTATAGCCCTTGGGGTGTGGGGGACCAGTGGAATGAAGCTATGGGCTGAGAAACTAATTATGCCTCCCTGCATGGCTGGGCTAGTTAATACCAAACTGTCATTGAGGCTGATTCTTCCCTGGGGCAGAAAAGCTTCCCAAATTCCTTATCTCTTTCTCGTTGCCTTTTGGGTTTTGCCAGCTTGAGAAAACAAGAGCAGAATCCAGAAAGCTTCTCGAAGCTCTGAAATGGTGCTCTGGATGCTGGTTGCTAACGTGGCATTCTCACACACACCAGCTCTCTTTCCTTCTTTCCTCCTGTGTGGACTTGGTGCCGTAATGGAAGCGAGCTGGGCTTGGAGTCAGATGGACTTGGCTCAAATCCTGGTGCTGCCTCTTTCTGGTGTGATGTTGCCAGAGGCTGCCCTGGGTATGTAGGATTGGATGCAGATTGCTTGTCCACCCTGAGCCTCCCCACTCCCCAGCAGTGTGAGATCAAGAATGGGTCATCTGAAGGTTAAACTGGCCTTAGTTTACTGCTCCTGGCTGAAACTGAGACATAGCTGGGTGCATGGTGTGGTCAGTATGGTGTCACCAGTGGAGACCATGCAGGATGATGAAGGAGAATCAGACCTTCAATAATGTTTTTAAATGGATTTTTAATCTGTTAATCATACCAACACAAATATTTGAAAGATGATGTGCATTTGGGATGCTATGACAAAATATTGTAAACTGGGTGGCTTATAAACAACAGAATTTAGTTCTTATGGTCTGGAGGCTGGAAAGTCCAAGATCAAGGCACTGACTGGTTTGGTGTTTGGTGAGGTCCCTTTTTCTTGTTCTTAGATGGCAACTTTGCATTTATGAATGCAAAGAAGGAGTCATGGTGGAAGAAGCAAGGCAGCTCTCTGGGGCTCCCTTTTACAAAGGCACTAATCCCCTTTATGATGTTCCACCCTCATGGCTAATTAACTCCCAAGGACTCATCTCTTAATACCGTCACTTGGGGTAGAGTATGTCAACATATGGATTTTGGGGAACAAAAATATTCAGACCATAGCAAGTGGTGACATATACAAGTAAGATATATTTATTCAATCTATAGATAACAAACTTGCTATGCTTTGTAGTAACTCTGACTCAAATAGTTTCTGTTCCCCTTCCGCACCCTCTGGAGACCTGTTGCCTACAGTCTATGCAGTCCCCAGCTAGTGTCAAATAACAGTAGATCCAATAAAATCCTTGGATCTTTTTAAGGACAGGCATGGGTTTTAAATATAGAGTAGAAGCATTTAAAAATATAGCCCTTGTGACAACATGAAGATCATGAATATTCAGTCTGTACACAATCTTAAGCAATTAAGCAGATGCATGCTTCCAAGGAGGGTGTGTTGTCCTGATGGCTGAGGAGATGCGGGCTATCATTTCAAAATCAGATTTCCCTGGAGACTTCCGAGTTTGATTTTAGGAAAATTTGGGAGTGATATCTCAGAGACAGTCCTATATCCTCCCCCTACCTTTGTCAAGCCATACTCCCCTTGGTCACATCCATAGAGTTAGGCTTTAGCCAAGAAAATCCCAGGTCCCAGGAGAGAGAAAACTCCCTGATTCTTAATGCTGAGTTGCTGACTGACACAGTGTTGAAGCAAAGCAGCCTGTTTACAACCTTGGAGGATGATTCTTATGTGGCAAAACTTGGTCTTGGCTCTTTGGTGTTGTGTGTTTAGAGACCAGCTCTCTCCTTGTTGAGTTCTCATTAGAATTAATTGTTTGTCTTTGGAGACGCACCAAACGCAAATTTAGATGGTCAATAGGAAGACACAACTTAGAACTATTCCCTTTCAAAGAATACTGAACCAGCCAGCAATCCCTTTTTACTTTTCAGGATGACCATCGTTTTAGCAACTATATATTTCCAGATTATAAGGACAACCCAGTTTCCAATATTCTATTCAGTTGTCTCCAGAAACCGTATAAATAAATCATAATTCTAGTATTTCCGAAGTTTACCACCCATTTTGACTCCAGTACCTGGAAGCAGTGCAAAGTCTTTGCCAGGCCCCATACCCATTATTTTTAACTTAGAAAATATGGTCAAAATGAAGTAAACAGAGCATTGGTAAATAGAGCCAGCTGTTCTGTAAATGATTCCTTTTTGCAGTGCAAATCACATGTGATTAGGAGGAAAACTTCTGGAATGGTAGTGTTAGAAGCTTTGTGGATCCTCCCATAAGTGAAACAACATAACTGGTGAAAATTAAAAAAAAGCAGTCATCTGAAGTCTCTGAAAGTTGTCACAAGGGTACACATCAAATGAAGAAATATTTAGTCAAGAAAATCTACTAGATTTCAGTAAGAACAGTAGAAGACTGTGACATTTGAGCCATGACTCCCTCCCTTTTCCCATCCCAGCTCAATGGGAGAGAAACTCTCCTCTGGGCAGATATGGACAAGAAGATGGGGTTCTCTTTCTCCCTACCTTCTGGGATATATTTTTTTTCAAGGTGGGGTTGGCCACTGGATTTCTCAGATCTCCAGTCCTGTGTTGTAGAAGCACCATTCCATGCTAGTATGGTTGAGAGTTCTGAAGCTGCCTTCTGCCACCTGGCTCCCACTTGCATGGTGGAAACTTTACCCTAGTCTGAGTACTGGGATTGGATTGTCCCCACCCTAGCTCACTTATAGGGTGGAGGTTCCATGCCAGAAGAGGCAATCCAAGAAGACCTGTGGCTGCCAGTCCTACCCAGCACCCCACTCTAGAGCAGAGATGTTACTTTAAGAGAAGTGGGCTGTTGTTTCCACCCCCAAATCTGGAGAGTGGAGCACAGATTCTGCCTATGGGTGGAGACTGGCTATAAAAACCCAGAGATCTGTTGCTTTCCCTGAAGTGACTGACTTTATTTGGAATGGAATGTATGGAAGTCCAAGCCTAAAAGCAATTGCTGAGCATGTAAGAGGTAGCTCCATAATAGCAACAACAACAAACACTAGGTTAGATAGAACAGCTAGTATAGTAAGTTCTCACTCAATGCCATTAATAGGTTCTTGGAAAATGCAACTTTAAGCAAAATGATGTATAACAAAACTATCTATCTATCTATCTTTTATCAACATTATACAAAACAACATAGAAGGAAATGATGTTATTTGAGGACTTGCCTGTTTGGCCTCAAATAATGTCATTTCCTTCAGTGTTGTTTTGTTATAACATTGATGAGGGAAAAAAATCAATTTTGTTATCCATCATTTGGTTTAGTCACAGTTTCCAAGAATCTATCAATGGTACTAAATGAGGACTTAGTGTCATTTAACAGAGATAATCAGAGAAAGAGTAATCTCTTAGGGTCAAATCAAGCTTCAAAGACTAGCCTCAAAGACAGCCCCTGCAAAAAAGCAAAAAAATTTAATTGGATCAGACTGTGGAACAATTTATGCCTAAAGGCACTGTTGAAAACAATAGATCAATCAGGTAGCAATTAGTGGAGGCTAACAGTTGGATGTGAAACCAATATGGCAGTTCAATTAGAAACTTAATAGGGAGATAAGCAATAGAGGCAGTTAAAAAGAGCTCTGCTAAATCACAATCATCCCAGGGCACTAGATAGGAGTCAGAGATATTGTGCACATGCCCAAGGTTTTACCCTCCAAGGAGTGACATCAGAGACTGCATGCTGTGTGTAGGGGGAGGGGGGAGGGAGGACATCACTATTCAAGTCACTAAACAAGTAAACAGGCAAACAATAAAACAACAGCAAGTCCCAGGATGGAGGATTGATCACTGATCCGGAGTGACTAAAATATATTATTTAAAATATTGGTTTTCAACAAAAATGTAAGAGTCATCAAAGACATAGGAGCATGCAACCCATACATAGGAAAAAAGCAGATAACAGAAATTGTCTTTGAGGGCACCTGGATGCTGGACTTACCAGAAAAAGGCGTCAAAGTAGCTACTGCAATTTTTTTCAAAGGACTCAAGAAAACTATGCTGAAAGAATTAGAGGGAGATATCAAGACAGTGTCTTATCAATAGGTAATATCAGTAAACTGATGGAAGTTATAAAAATAATAAAGTGGTAATTTTGAACTTGAAAAGTATAAAAAATGAAATGAAAAATTAACTGGAGGCACTTACAAATATATCTGAGTTGGCATAAGAAAATATCAACAAACATGGCAACCAGTTCCTATTCAGAATCCTAATAGCCAATACCTTAAGAAATAGATAGAAAAGTGGGACCTCATCAAACTAACGAGCTTCTACAAAGCAAAAGAGAGCAGGGAGACAGCCCACAGAATGGGAAAAAATATTTGCCAACTGTATATCTGACAAAGGCCTAACATCTAGGATCTACAAGAAACTCAAATGCACCGAAAGAAAAAAAACTAGCAGCCCCTTTAAAAAGTGGGCAAAAGACGTGAATAGACACTTATCAGAAGAAGATAGATGGGCAGCCAACAGACACATGAAAAAGTGCTCAGCCTCACTCATCATCAGAGAAATGCAAATCAAAACCACAATGAGATACCACCTAACCTCAGTAAGAATGGCCATCATTAATAAAACAAACAACAGATGCTGGCGAGGATGAAAAGAAAGAGGAACACTTCTACACTGCTGGTGGGAATACAAACTAGTGCAACCTCTTTGGAAGATAGTGTGGCGATTTCTGAAAGAACTAGAAATTGACCTTCCATATGATCCAGCAATTCCCCTATTGGGAATACACCCAGAGGTACTCAAATCATTCTATAAAAAAGATACCTGCACATGTATTTTTGTTGCAGCTCTATTCACAATAGCAAAAACATGGAACCAACCATGTTGCCCATCGAAGCTGGACTGAATAAAGAAAATGTGATACATATACACAATGGAATATTATGCAGCATAAAGAAGGACAAATATATGGACTTTGCAACAACTTGGATGGATTTGGAGTCTATCATACTCAGTGATCTGTCACAGAAACAAAGAACAGAGTACCATATGTTCTCACTCATAAGCGGACCTTGAACAATTATAATACTATAAGAAAGCATTTAGCAGTAATGGGAAACTGTTGGGGGAGGGGTGGGATTGGCAGTTGAGGAAAACTGCTAGGTGAGGGAGGGGCATACCTCATCAACAAGGGTACCTGCATAATCAACTTTTGTATACCTAACCCTGGATTGTACCCCACGTCTTTATAATAAAAAATAAATAAATAAAAATTTAAAAAAAGAAAATATCAGCAAACTTGAAGATAA
>CAUYQG010180502.1:0-30998 GCA_963574415.1 Tarsius wallacei | reverse complement strand
GAATGTGATTTCTACTCATTATCAAATAGAGTTTTGCCAAGCTGGTCACAGTGGCTCACATCTGTAATCCCATCAATTTGAGAGGCAGAGGCAAGAGGATTGCCTGAGCCCAGGGGTTCAATACTAGCCTGGGCAACTTGGCGAGACCTTTTCTGTATAATAAATCAAAAAAGCCAAAAAATAGAGTTTTGCCAATGCATTCTTTAAAGTAGGATAGAAGGCCGGGCTCGGTGGCTCAGCCTGTAATCCCAGCGCTTTGGGAGGCCGAGGTGAGTGGATTGCCCGAGCCTGCAGGTTCGAGACCCGCCTGGGCAACTTGGCGAGACCTCATCTCTACAATAAATCAAAAATTAGCCGGGCATGGTAGCGCACGCCTGTAGTTCCAGCTACTTGGAAGGCTGAGGCGGAAGGATCACCAGAGCCCAGCACGTCGAGGCTGCGGTGGCCGGTAGCGGCCACTGCACTCCAGTCTGGGTGACAGAGACTCCAACTCAAAAATAAAATAAAATAAAATAAAGTAGGATAGAAAATAATAATGTGTAGAAATATATTTTTCTCATATAATTGTACTAACTAAATTAGAATAACTTCAATATTTCTTAAGGAACAATTATTTCTGGCATATATTATATCTCAGAAGTTTTTATTATATTTAGTTGATACGCACACTTCTTCTCCCTTTCAAATCCCTTCTTCAAGTTCTTTCTCTTCATTCCTACATTTTAGGAAAAACATGAACTGTTCAAGAGTAAAATTATTACTCAAAAAAATAATTTTACCAACTTAGAAAAAAAATGTTTTGATCTTCTCTATTTCTTTTAAGTGCTATAAAAAGAAGTAAGCCTGAGTTTATATCAAGCCACTTGCTGAACTGATTGTCCAAAGAAATAGTGTCTTCTGTCTTTGCTACAAAAACCGGTGCCTTCTAGCCTGTGATAGTAGAAAAGATCAGTTTCTACTTAAATTTACCTGGTAGAGACCTACCAAAAAAAAAAAAAATAGTCAAATGGAAGCACAAATAAAAAACCATTATAGTCACTCATGAGGAAAAGCTACTTTCTCTCAAACTCATATAAGAAGTTTTATTCTTCTCTAAGGTTGTAACAGATTCTTTACGGAAGAGAAAGAACTTGAAGGAATTTGAAATGGAGAAGTAACAACTAAAAAACAACATTAGGAAGGAAAAGCTCTAACTTGGAACATCCATAAGTCAGGGCCAAATGGTCTCTGGAGAGGAAGAGTAGATATTAAGCCACCACTCCATCCCCTCCCACATCTGGGCAGACGGAGAAGACTCAGTGTGAAATCAGTGAAGCATGAATTTAGTGGCATGTCCTGATTCTCATAAAAATCAGGCAATTTTAACAGCAATGTAGCATAAGGAATGAGCTAAACTGTCTTTGAGGCCGGTTAGGCCTGGCTTGACCCTCCTTACAATCTATGTGACCTTGGAAAAGTCTCATAATAGCACTGAGTCTCTATTTCTCAGTCTGTGGGAAAGGAACTATAGTCCCATCTTATCGGGTGGTATTGAGGATTACTGCTAACATATGTGACTTACTTGTCATGAGGAAAGCATTCAGTAAATTTAAGCTATTGTAACAAGTATTAAGTAGTCAGCAAACTCATGACATTTAGAGTAGATTTTTTAAAAAGAATGTGAGTGCTTAAAAAAAAAAAGGTAAATAAATAAAATACTTCCTTTAAACTATTTGATTTCTGGAATATCAGTAAATTTCTCATTTGGTTTTCCTCAAGAAATATTGCTTAATCTGAAAAGGAGAAAGACTAAAAAGTATTCTAAAAATCCAACCAGCATCCTCCAGAGATAGCAAATCATGAAAATAATTCACCTCAGAATGCCATCCCAAAGAGTAGGCAAGTTTTTCTTAAATCATGTAAGATTTTAAATAGAGTGTAATGGATTCTTGCAATTTTGGACTCCTTTGCAATTTAAATCTCTATTTGTCAAATAGTAAAGCTCAAAAGTTTAAGTTAACTTCATGCTATTTCCCCATTAGACTCTCTGAAATGCTTTTAGATAACAATTTTTTAATAATTTACCATTCTGTTTGATTTTATCCGAGTCCACATAAAATAGAACTCTATATTCTCCTCCTAAAGACCCGGACTGCAGATAATGTGTCCCATACTGGTCAATTAATCTTCGGTAGGCACTGTAGTCATACAGCGAAGGAAGGTGGGAGAGTTCCTTCCAGAATGGCTCAGCAAGTTGTAAAAATTCTGGATTGTTATTAATGAACTGTGCCACCTCAACGTTGTTCTCAATAACCAACAGTTGATAACTCTATGGGAAGAAGAAAGAGTAAAAGGAGTTTTAGTGGAAGATAAAAAGACAATGGAAATAGTTTCCTGTTTCCATCAACTGCCACTTCCAATCAACCCAGACCATACAAACTTTTATTTCTGATGCATGATGAGGTCTCTTCTGGGCTCACCTTTTTAAGGAATTTTTGGAGTCCCAAATAGAAATAATATCTGATTGATGCCATAGTAATTTCTCACATGACCTTTAAAACTCCAAAACTAAGTTGCCTTCCTTGACTAGAAAAACTACTAAACAATGTCACAAATGAGTGTATAAAATAATGTGTCTCTAGAGTCTACATTTTTTTTTAGGCTGGAGTACAGTAGCACAACCATGGCCCACAGCAGCTTAACCTCCTGGGCTCAAATGATCCTCCCACCTCAGCCTCCCCAGTACCTGGAACTACAGGCATGTGCTATCACATGCAGTTAATTTTTTTTTATTTTTTGTAGAGATGAGGTCTCATTATGCTGCCCAGGCTGGTGTTGAATTCCTGGGCTCAAGCAATCCTCCAGCCTCCAGCCTCCAAAAGTGTTGGGATTATAGGTGTGAGCCACCACACCCAGCCTAGGGTCAACATCTTTTTATTTTATTTTATTTTATTTTTTGAGTTGGAGTCTCACTCTGTCAGTGAGTGAGTGCAGTGGCATGCTTGTGGCCACCCCAGCGTCAACCTGCGTCATCCTCTTTCCTCGACCTCCCAAAGTGCTAGGATTACAGGCTTGAGCCACCGTGCCTGACCTTAGGGTCTACATCTTGACAATACATTATTGGTAAGATGGCTACATAATTTATCTTCCATACTGAGGTATTTACATTTTAAACTACTTTATAATGATGTCTTTTAAACATGTTATAAATATCTTTTAATGATATCTAAGGCAGACCACAGATCTACCACCTATCTAATCCTCACTATGTGAAAAACATAATATGTAGATTATAAATGTTTTTACAGCTCATATTCTCACAGTAAACTTCCTAGTCATAAAACAAACAAAATCAATATTTTGTATCTCCCTTGAGTAATTTATTAATCCCAGCACTTTGGGAGTCCGAGGTGAGAGAATTGCCTGAGCCCACAGGTTCGAGACCAGCCTGGGCAAGTTGGTGAGACTTCATCTCTACAATAAATCAAAAATTAGCTGGGTGTGGTGGTGTGTGCCTGTGGTTCCAGCTACTTGGAAGGCTGAGATGGAAGGATTGCCTGAGTCCAGCAGGTCGAGGCTATGGTGGCCATGAGCGTGCCAATGCACTCCAGCCTACATGACAGAGTGAGACTCCGACTCAAAAAAAAAAAAATGAGATGAAATGTACAGATTGTGAATAATGATCAGCTTGAAAAATTCTTCAGCAGTAAATGTATATTAATTAGTACAATTCATCTCAAAAATTCAGGGTTCCCAAGATGAAAAGTTTTGGTATCTCAAAACAATGAAGTATTTAAAAATAAATATTTTATCTTCCTCAGATGAAAATTTTGGTATTTAAAAAGCAATAACATATTTTTAAAATCTTTTTAGCTTCATGCACCTTCTAAAAAGACTCTAGCATTTGAATTCAGAAAGCACATAGAAGAATTAATTAGATTTTTTTTAATTGTATATAACACTTAAAGTAGTAGTATCAGTAATCACAAATGAGAAATTTAGAAATATTTTAAAAGATGTTAGGGTAATAAGTGTTTTTTAAAAACATTTTTCACCAACCATGCTTCCCACCGAATTTTAAAAATGGATTTAAAAAATGTGGTACACATACAAGATGGAATATTACACAGCCATAAAGAAGGACAAAATTATGAACTTCACAGCAACCTGGATGGACTTAGAGGCTTTAATACTGAGCGATTCACCACAGAAACAAGGAACTGAGTAACACGTGTTCTCACTCATAAGCGGACCTTGAACAACTATCGTAATACTATAAGAAAGGGATTGGCAATAGTGGAAACTACTACTATAATGGGAACTATCCGGGGGGGGAGAGGCACACCTCGTCAACAAGGGTACCTGCATAATGAACATCTGTACACCTAACCCTGAATTGTACCCCACATATTTAAATTTTAAAAAGTTTTAAGAAATCATTTTTCAAATAAGAAGAATTACCTTAATGAGAAAATAAAAAGTAAAAATAAATTTATCATCAAAGATAATTAAGGAGAACATTGTACCATTCTGAAAAATGTATTGCATAATCTCTTAGAGGAGATACTAGTCCCCTAATTTAAATATGAAAGTTGACCCTTTGATAAATACACTTTTGTTCATGTAAGCAATACTTAAAGATAGCAAAATATGGAAAAGTTAGCTGGTATTTATACTAACCTTTGTCTTGTGTATTTCATTGGTATTTGAAGTATAACTATGTGAAGCAGATGACGAAGATCTAAAAAAGGAGCTCTTCCTGCGAGATGATGAATGTTGTGTTGATGTATGCTTTACATAAGACCAACTACTGTTGTAAAATTCATAATTAAAATCATTATTTACTTTCACCTACAAAGAAAATGAAATATTTTGTTATGAGTAATTAAGGTCTTGGAGACACCCAAGATATGTTTGTCATGGGTCCTTTAACATGCATACTCTTCATACAACCTTCCCAGAAAGACAAAGCTCTTCATTGTCATGAAACAACTGTGACTCTCACTTAGACCAGGCCTGTATGAGTAGAAGAAAAGACCTCATTCTGTGATCACTCTTTATTAAGGAGCAGTCACAGTATCAATAATGGCAATCCTAAGGGCTCACAAAACACATTTGTGTACAAAAAACTTCCCTTCATGTCAGCATTTAGCCCCAAAATGAGCAAAACTCCACTTACAGAAAACTACAAAGCATTTGGCTCCTGATTTTTTCACCTAACAAAGGGGAATAGAAATGCAAATAGGTGATATGAAACAATTGGATCTTTTGAACTTGGTTTTGAAATGTTCTATGTGATCCAGTAGTGGAGTTAACTTTCTAATTGTTTGACTTAAACAAATGCTAAAATTGCATTTTTTTCTATATTAAATAGCAGAAGAAAAGACCATCCCAAAATAATTTTCAAGCAGACAATAGGTTAGTCTCATGTGGTTAACTGAGAAGTGACAGCTTTAGCTTCTCTTCTATTGAAGAGACAATAGTTCATTTGTCCCTTATTTTATTCTAGGTGAAGTGTCAAAAATGACATGCCCATGGGGCTGGCAAGTAACCTAAGTGTTGGAAACATCCAGTGGAAGGCATAGCTATGGAAAAGCAAGCATATGCCCTGTCTAAAAGGGACACACAACACTAATCTATCAGACCATCACTATGTATAACCACAGGTTCTAGTATTGACATGTCTGATTTTTTTTTTCAAAATATAAATCTGAATCCTTATGTTAAAAAAAAAGTCTTTTTTAAAGTTATAGGCAATTAATTTGCTAAGAATGTCAGTCCCTGTGGAAATAAAACAAAACATGCGAGAAAACTCTCTTACAATGTCCGTTCTACATAAATATTCAAATTGGGAACTTCCCTTCCACAAACATTTTTGTTTTTATTTCACATACATACACATCTGTGTTTGAAATCAAAGCATAATAAATAAGCTCAGAGAAAACTGAGATGACAGAAATGATATATACTTTTTCTAAAAAGTAAAAGGAAAGAAAATGATGATATTATGGAGTCATCCTAATTGATGCTTATGAAGACAAAATATTTGTGTTGTCCTATTAAATGTGAAAGCAGGAATAAGTGCCAAAATCCTATTAAATACAACCATGCCCAGTCACAAAAGACTGGAAAAAAATACACCAAAATGCCTGAAAATATTATATAACTTTTTTCCTTACCCCAAGTTGAAAATTAGGTATGCATGCTAAAAAAGATAAGAAGATAAGAAAAGATGGATTTAATTGAACCTTCTATTAGAGCAATATATTATAAATTTGGTTGTTTAAAAGTTACAAAAATTCAGCTCAGGCTGGAATAAGGGGTGTGTGTGTGTGTGTGTGTGTGTGTGAGAGAGAGAGAGAGAGAGAGAGAGAGAGAGAGACTGTGTCTGTGTCTGTGTATAATTGACTAAAAAGAAGGCATTATTCAAAGTGCTAGTAGGCTGGGCTCACACCTGTAATCTCAGCACTTTGGGAGGCTGAGGCAAGAGGATTGCCTGAGCCCAGGAGTTCAAGAGCAGCCTAGGCAACTTGGTGAGAACTTGTCTCTACAATAAATTTAAAAAATTAGCCAGGCGCAGTGGTATACACCTGTAGTTCCAGTCACTTGGAAGACTGTGGGGAAAGATCACCTGAGCCCAGCAGGTTGAGGTTGCAGTGGCAGTAATTGTGCCACTGCACTCCAGCCTGGGTGCAGTGAGACAGAGTGAGACTCTGACTCAAAAAATAATAATAATAAAACCAAAGTGCTAGTACAGGTCTCTACAGTCACTAGGTAGTGTCTCAGTACTATTTGGTTTTGGATAAACACAAAATTAAATTTTTTACCTCTTTCGAAAAAAAGTAAACTACATCTCTTTCAATGTAAAAAACATACACTTACTTCAATCTCTGAAGATGATCTTTACCTCTTTCTTCACATAAACTTTGTCCAAAGACCTCCTAAACTGCAGACCAGCAAATGTACATATTAACTTTTCTTCCCTTTTCCTTCATAGGTGTCCCTCATCCTATCTTACACAAATTATCTGTCTTTTCTCTGTATTGCATTCCCTCTGTTCTTTTTAAAGGATAGATTTAAATGATTGATTGTTCCCTCTCCTGTCTCTTCCATTTTTCTTCTCTATTGGCTCGTTTCTATCAACACATAAACATATTTTAGTCCAACCAACTAAAAAAAGAAAGACTTTTTCTGTTACTACACATTCCTTCTCTAGCAACTTTCTTAACTTTCTTATCTCATTGCCTTAAATGAGTTGAGTATAATTGTCTTAAATTCCTCACCTCCCATTTTCTCTTCCACCTACAATGGTTTGACTTCCAATAAGTTTGCCAATAATTTCCTTATTTCGCCAGATGGAGAACACTTCACTCAATATCATTCAATACTCTTGACCTCCTAGAAACATTTTGGAAACTCTCTTCTGGAAACACTTCTGTTGGCTTCCTGGTTTTCTTCTTTTCTCTCTGGCTATTCCTTCTAGGAATCTTGTAAGGCATCTCCCACTGTTTTATCACTCTTCTACACTATTTCCAAGGGCAATTATATTCTCTACTCTGTGGCTTCAATTACAAATCATATATACTTACTACCAAATGTATATCTCCAGGCCAGCCCTTTCTCCTGAGCACTTTGACTTCCCGTAGGTAACTAAATTAAACTTGTTTTCTCCCTTACCAACAGGCCCTTACCAATCTCCATTTATCTGGCTATATATATATCTGGCAGTATACATATATTTACTGTTTGTAGGGAGAAAACAAGTTATATATATATATGGGGGGGGCCCTACATCCTTAGGTTATTATAAGGAAAAAGATCCAGGTAAAGCTCTTGAAACAGTGCTTAGGATATAAAGGACTCTTATATGTGCACTATTTTGTCATCATTCCAATTATTCCTGGTTAGCAATGTAGATCTAAATATCTCAGGTAACTAGTTCTCATATCAACAGAGGAAGCTCATGCTCAGATAACTTAGCAATAGTTAAAACTAACTTTAGAATATGTTTTCATTTTTCATTTGATATGCACCTAGGATCTCTCTTCAAAAATGTAATGAAGTACATCCAAGACTAAATACAGGTTAAGCCATGAAATTTCTCCAATTTGATCTTTAACTCATTTCCCTTTGCAACTCCTCACATGCTGAGAATAAACACAACAGTCAGTCAGCTGTCTCTCAGGCTGTACTAAGCGGACTGGCATCTTCCCAAAAAACCATGGTTTAAGAATGTGCTAGATTTCAAAGTCCTTCCTTGTTGTATAAAAAGTATGAGTGGCCAGGCTGGGTGACTCAGCCTGTAATCCCAGCACTATGGGAGGTTGAGGCGAGTGGATTGCCTGAGCCTGTGTGCTCAAGACCATCCCGGGGAACTTGGCGAGACCTCATCTCTACAATAAATCAAAAATTAGCCAGGCGTGGTAGCACGCATCTGTAGTTCCGGCTACTTGGAAGGCTAAGGCGGAAGGATCATGGGAGCCCAGTAGGTCGAGGCTGGGGTGACTGTGAGCATGCCACTGCACTTCAGGCTGGGCGACAGGGTGAGACTCCAACTCCAAAAAAAGAAAAAAAGAATAAAATGTAAATTTTTTTAAAAGTATGAGTACATAGAATGTACATATCATCAAAGTGGCTTTCTCAATGAGAAACAAGGTTTGCTCTGGATAAACCATGCTGAAAACCAAACAAGAGATTATAAGAGAGATTGATTGATTCTGTTTTACTTTTATTTACTAATATTTATCTTCCAATAAACCAAAAGCCGCCTTTCACTTCATAGAGAGCTGAATATCCAGTAGGTCTTAGGTCAATTTAATTGAACCGTGGAGGACATTCACTTTCTCCATATCCACATCCACCCTGACTGACTGCCCGTTGCTTTCACTTCACTTCCCTCAGACCGGATCCTCAAAACATCTTTATTCCTCACTCAATAACAGGCTATAATTTCCCTCTACACTGACAAACACCATCACATTTGGTGACTAAGAAGGCATTTTAGATTTCAATCTAAAAGCCAAGCCCTGCTGAGGAAAACGAATGTCAGGATCATGCTGTTATTAAATTATTCCTCTTCTTCAGAAGAGCAGACTTCCTTCATGTCTACCTTTCAACTAAGTCAGAAATGCTCTTCCTTCCTATTTTCTCTACTCTGTAACTTTCTAAATTTGATCTTTCAAAAAAAATCCATGCAATTCTCTCCATTATAATTATGAAAGCATTAGCAACACATTTTTCTAACTCCAGAGGGAGAAAACAAATTATCTACCTATGCCTATCTTACATTCTCCCTTCTGGTCAACGTTTAAATTACAATACTTGTTATTCACCATATTGAATTTAGAGCTTAAAAGAAAGCAAATGCAATGCATGAGGTTACTAAAACATAACAAAAATAAAAGGCTGTGAAGTCTAACAGACCGCATCCAAGTTCTACCATTTATCAATTGATGGGTTGGAGTAAGTCATCCTCTGAACTTTGATTTTTATATGTATAAAATAGTAAAATACTACTTACCTTCCACGGCCATTGTGAGGGTTAAGCCTATACTAATTGACTAAAAGAGTACAGATGCCACAGTAGATATTCAAAAATTGATTATTTTTCAGATGTGTTTTACTTTTCATTTTCATGATTCAAGAACTCACTTGTAACTAACTTATTCTCTTGTAAATTGGAGGTGATGAGTTTGCTATTTATAATCAAAGCTGCTTTCTGGAGAGGGTTAATTGGGTAAGCAAAAGGCCCTTGTGTCTGAATATTGTAACAGCTTTAGTTTACAGATTTAGAGTAATAGATAAAGAAAGCTGAATTGGATATTTTTGGAATTCTGGGAAGAAGGGAGAAAAAGAAACATGAGAAAGGATCTTGGAAGAGGAGTGCAAGATACAGCCTAAAACAGGACGGGACCAGACATTTCATTTTGTTGAGACTGTGGAAGGATGTTTTAAGATAGAAGATACAAACTGTTATTGCTTGAATGTGTTTGCACTACTGAACAGAAAATCTCTTCTCTATCTTCCTTCCAAATCTTCAGTAAAGTCCCCTAAAGCCATAACTGTTTTTGCATGAATAGATTTTGTGTTGAAATTGAGGAACAGGATGAGCTTAAATGTGTATGACAGAAATAGCATTCACGAGACAGAAGCCCGGAACCAAAGGAGATCTGAGATCATAAGCAAAATATAAAAATCAGGCAATATCAACATTGGCAAGATAGTGGGTTAGAGTCAACTCTTCTATGTTGCTGGTGGGGTATAAATTGACCCAGACATTTTGGAAACCTTACCTAGTAAAGTTCAGTACATACATATCCTACAAAGCAGTAAAGTGAATTCCAGGTATATGCCCTGGAGAAACTCTAGCTCATTTGTATGGGACTCATGCACAAGAACATTCAAGGCATTTTCATAAGAAAAATTGGGAACAGCAATAAAAATGCTACCTGCACCAGCATGAATCAATCTCAACAACACAATTTGGAGTGAAAAAAATAAGTCCTAGAGGAATATATACTATACAAGTGGGGGACCCAATACAATGCTGTATTTTATTTATAAAAGATTGTATATTTATCCTTACATGTTTAAACTTCAGTCACCTTCAAAGTACTCTCCATTTGATGCAATAAACCTATCGAGATGCTTTGTTCACTACTCAAAACAGTTTTTGAACTTGTCTATTTTGATGCTTCTTAGTGCTTCTGCTGTTTTTTGTTTCACCTTTTCCACATTGGCAAAATGTTTCCTTTTGAGGACTTTTTTCAACCCAGGAAGCAAAAAAAAAAAAGTTGCTCAGGCTGAGATTGGGTGAATAGGAAGGGGGAACACAGGGGTCATGTCGTTTTTGGTCAAAAATTGCAAAACACTCAGCACTGTGTGGGCAGGTTGGTCATGTAAATCACCAATCATAGAATGGGCAAACGCGTTGAAAGAATATCCAGAAAAAGTCACTGAAGTCAAGCACAGTCTCTCACAACAACACTAGCTGGTACACTGAAGCCAACGAGTTTCTAGAGCACTTACCTAGCCATGGAAGCCTATACTACAAGGGGCCTGCCTTACAAAAAATAATTCCAGCCTCTTTTTGGTCCTTCTTGTATGATTCTATTTATATAAATGGCAAAAAACATGCAAAACTAAATCACAAAATTTTATGTGGAGACAAAGACATATAAAGAATAAACACAGAAAAACAAAGACGGTTAGTACAAAATATAAGACAATGGTTGCCCATGTGGTAGATGGGATGTGATCGGAGAGAGGCATAAAGGAGCCTTTAAGTCATTGACGATATTCTATTTCTTAAGGTGGATGGTAAAATATATATGGGCATTTTTTTTCAAATTGTACATGTGTGTTATCCATGCTGTTTTGCATATGTAAAATATTTTATGATATTAAAATAAAAGCATTTTTCAATGAGCTGACATTGTGGCAGTGTAAAGAGATTATTATTATCAATTACAGTCAGGGTCTTGAGTCTTAGCACTTGTAGAAAAGCAGACAGTAAGGCCTTGGGACCACATAGTGCATGGAATTGAAATTGAGGCATAAGAATATGTCAGCCTGAATGGCACAAGTTAAAAGTATTATTGCCCTGGACCCAAAAGCTAAAGAATGTGCATTCTTTTTAAGTCTACATAAAACATTTATAAAAATTGAATACATATTAGACCATAAGAATATTCTCTACAAGTACTAAAATGTCAATATCACATAAATAATGATCTCTGACAATTCACAGATTATAAATCAATTACATCAATGTGATTAAGTACCTGGAATGTATAAGAGAGGACATTTCCACTCAGTCTGTAGAACTCTTTTCCATCCCCACTAAATACCTTTCTGCATTGACCACCAAAACTTTTGGTATTGATGACTCTGTTCCTAAACTGGTCAGTGAGTGCATTGTAACTGTTAGAAAGAGGAAGAGGAGGAAAGAAAAGGTAGTTAAGAAAAACAGAAATAGTACTTGCTGGGGGAAAAAAATTATAGTTAAGCACTTCCTTGAGAGAGCTCAAATAAAGAGAATAGCATCCTAATGCACACCATACATTATACAACTTCGCCTGCTTGGTATAATAGCTAAAACTAATAGCTGGAAAAATCCAACATTCTTTCAGTCTAAGAACATCTTTGGGAAGCACACTACCCTTTGTATCTATGGCAACAGCTGGGTTTGAATTGAATCTATAGATAAAACCAATACAATTAAGGTTACTCTAGAGGAGAGAGCTCTCTGCAATAAATTTCAACTAATTGTTAGCATGCTGAATGTATACTCTAAAGTAATTTTACCCTATTTCTCTGCTAGTAATTTTAAAATACTATAGGAAAATCACACATCTATCTCTCTAAAACAGACTATTTTAAAGACTCAAAACTTAAGTCATATGACCCCTAAAAGTTCTTCAGAATTCTTTTTGAAAAAGCAAACAGAATTTTACCAACTTCTTCTGGAAATGAAGGTTCCCAGTTACTTTAGGAAACACACTTGTTTCTCCCTTCTCTCCTGTTCTTTTTCTATTGTCTCTTCATTCTCTGAGTAGACTACATTATTGAATTAGTCTTCTCTCTCTCTCTCTCTCTCTCTTTCTGTTTCTCTCCTTATTCCCCCCCCCCCCCATAAGGTTACCAATTTTTAGTTTTCCCTGAGACTGAGAGGTTTCCATAGATGCAGGAATTTCAGTGCTAAAACCAGTACTGTCTCAGAAAATGGTCACTCTACATACTACCACGTATATTTACAGGTATACAAGTATGAATTTTTAAAAATGTTTCAGGATGTGGCAAAGAGCTCTAAGCTGATGAAAAGATTTGACTCTTAGGTTGTTTATTGGTAGACTTATCAAACCATACAACAAAACAAAATGTAAAACTATAATCCATTAATGAACTCAGAAGGCTGTCCATGACCTTACCCATTTCCAGTAAGTTCTACATTGGGAGGAGGTTTATCGACATCACAGGAAGGTCTCCTTTCTGCCTCCTCACATTTGTCTTCATCAGCACTATCTTCTTCACAGTCAGAATCACCATTGCAAACCAATGATCTGCTGATGCACTGGCCTAAACACAAGAAAAACCCACATGCAAATATAAAAGAGAAAAGGGAAACACTACCCACAATCAATAAATTTTAAAAAATCAGCCGGGCGTGGTAGCGCATGCCTGTAATTCCCGCTACTCGGAAGCTGAGGCGGAAGGATCGCGGAGCCCAGCAGGTCGAGGTTGCGGTGGCCGGGAGCGGCCACTGCACTCCAGTCTGGGCGACAGAGTGAGACTCCAACTCAAAAAAAAAAAGCTTTGCTTGCCACCCCCAACACTGCACTAATACACTAATGCAAATTTGAGGTAGATCTTCAGAGTGTCTAAGAAAGGATTACCGGTTATTTGTCTCCATTTTGTAGCACACAGAAATGATAACTAAGCCAGAACCAAAACTGAAAATAAGACCTGAACTCAAAATTTCAGGGTATCACCCATAATCATCAAACACTTTATCTATATCATACAGGATAAAGTATACTTCTGCCCTTCAACTTTCAATTATTTTCTGTAACAATAAGATGAAAAAGTTGAGATTTTCTTGGTGATTTTAAGAGCTTACAAATGAGAACTCAGTCAGAAAATAAAAATTCAACATTTCTTTCTTTAGCACCTATTCTGTGTAAGACACCCTTCCAGGTGTTGGGGTTCAAATATGATTGAAAATGATCTTTACAAGATATGAATAGACATTTCTCAAAAGAAGACATACAAGAGCAACCAGATTTTTGAAGAACAAATTGTTTCCAGGATATACATGACCAGCAGGCGTTGTAAACTGATAGCTTCACAAAGAGAGGATGCAGGGGGTAAGGTTGTGAATGATTACTATCTTGCACTTCCAGGAAAGCGGCTTGTGGCTGTTTGGTTCTCTCACGTTCCATGTCTAGCAGGTTTGGAGCTTGCAGGTTGATTTTTAAAAAGGAATAATTTTAACGGTTTTTAGCCCCTCTCTGCCACAATAGCACCACCTATATCTCTTCCAAGAAGGTTACCCTTGCTGACTGTGGCCAGTGGTGGGCTCGTCCATCTGCAGACTAAGCCGCGGATATCCTATGGGCAGGAGCCACGACTGATCTGTTTGTACCAGAAGGCGCAGCACAGCGCCTGACTCTCAGAAAGTTTTCGCCAACATCTGTTGGGTGAAGAACAAAGAGTTTAGAAACAAAAAACCAAATTCTCAGAAGTCTGAGGCAACGGCTTTTAGAAGGAATGAAACCGGGATAAGCTGGATAACTGTGAGCTGGTCAGCAAACATGACGTGTTGCCATGAGAGAAAATGAACACTGGACTTCAGCAGAGGCGATGGGAACACATGTTCCTGGCAGAGGGTCACATCGGTGCCCGTCTGGGGCTGTGGTTATAAAAGTAGTGGCAGTCCCATGAGGGCACCATCTGGGTGGTTGTACTCGCTGCTTTATCCCCTGTGCCTGGCACACAGCCTAGCACACAGCGACTGCCAGATATTTGTTGAATAAATAACAAGCCAAGTTCAGCCCGGCCTCCATTGGGCAGGGGTTGGGCTGAGGCTTGGGGCCACTGATACCAGTGGATAACTGTGGTTAAAATTCAAGTCTCTGCATCTGAACAAGAGAAAGTACTTTTTATACTTGCATAAGGAAAGCTCTTTCTCTACATTTGCCAGTGGTAGGGATTCTAAATTGGATTAAAAGATACATTTTCAAGTAAAGAGGTCTATTTGTCGTATCAAAGTATAAAAAACCAGATAAAAATAGCTATAATTCTGCCACTCAGAGAAACAGTTAATTTTGGGGGCGTATTCCTCCCTCTCTTTTCCTCTCTCTTTTCCTATTGTGTTTCTTACTTTTTCACTCATGCAGCATTATTTGTGAGCATTTCTTTGCTATTAAATGTTTCCCTTTTTGTGTTATTAGAAATAATGCTTCAGTGAACAGCTTTATATATAAATTTTTATTTGTATTTTTTATTAATTCTCTAAGAAAAATCTGTGGAAGCAGATTTTTTTCAAATAAAATGATGCATATGTTATGATACCTATTGCAAAATCGGGGTGAGGCAGAAGATACATTTTCTATTTTTTTGGAGTTGGAATCTCACTCTGTTGCCCAGGCTGGAGTGCAGTGGCACACTCATGGCCATCCCAGCGTCGACCTGCTGGGCTCAGGCGATCCTTCCCCCTCAGTCTTCCAAATAACTGGAACTACAGGCATGTGTCATATGCCCAGCTAATTTTTTGATTTATTGTAGAGACGTGGTCTCACCAAGTTGCCCAGGCTGGTCTCGAACCCGTGGGCTCAGGCAATTCTCTCACCTCGCCTCCCAAAGTGCTGGGATTATAGGTGTGAGCCACTGTACCCAGCCAAGAATATGTTTTCTTGCAGGAGAATCCATGAATTATGACTTTCCTCCTACCAATAATTAATAAAAATATGAAAATCACTTCTAAAATAGTTTCTACAAACTAGTGTTTATAAAATCATTTTTGGGTAGCCACAGGTTTTACATGGAGCCTGTAGCTTTATTACCGCCCTAGACAGAGGAGAGAGAGAGAGAGAGAGAGAGAGAGAGAGAGAGAGGGACGGAGGGAGGGAGGGAGGGAGAGAGAGAGAGAGAGATAGAGAGAGAGAGAGACACATCTCAGAAACAGAAATCAGTAGGCAATCTCTCTCTCTCTGAATATCTATCTTCATCTATATATAGATATTCAGATATATCTATATATAGTCAACCTTTGGTGTCTGTGGGGGCTTGGTGCCAGGACCTCCCTTAAATACCAAAATCTGCAAATGCTCAAGTCCCTATGTAAAATGGCATGGCATTTGCATATAACCCATGAACCTCCTCCCATATACTTTAAATCATTTCTAGATTACTAATAATACATAATACAATGTAAATGCTATGTAAATAGTTGTTATGCTATATTGTTTAGAGAACAATGACAGTTAAAAAAATCTGTCAATGTTCAGTACAGATACTTTTTTTTTTTTTTGAGTCAGAATCTCACTCTGTCGCCTAGGCTGAAGTGCAGTGGCACACTCACGGCCACCGCAGCCTTCCCTAACCTCAGCCAGATTCTTAAACTCAAAATCAATCAGGTGAAGCAGTAGCAATGGGTTTGTGTGAGGGTTAGGCATAGGGTAGCCGGTCTTGAGGGACGATGCCCAGCGAAGGTGCCTAGTGAATGCGGTGATGGTACAGCCTCTGGCGTGTAGAACAAGTTCATGCGTGGTTCAGGATTATTCCTGTCTGTGTGGAGTTGGAGCCATTTAGAGATGCTGTGCGTTTCTTAATATTCTTTTACACCTAATCTAGCCAGATGGGTGTTGCTGTTTGTAACCAGAAACCTTGACTGATGCAATTGGTCTGGTCATGACAGCTAGTGGATAACATCCCTCCAGGCAGTGTGGGTCCCGAGAGCTTTAATCCTACTCTAGGCACATTTCCAGCATGACCATGTTGTCGCAAGTGCTGCCTGGTGGCATCAGGGGAAGCATCATCAGGAGAGAGGGTGGCATGTGGAACCTGCAGTGTGCCAGGGACCTTACCAGGCACGGGAATAAACAGAAAACAAGACAGTCCAATGGCAGACACTCACCAGATTCCAGCTGCATTCCGATGAGGCAGGGAAGTGTCTGGCGGGTCACCCACATACTTTCTCCACTTTTCCCAAGACAGGAGCCAAGCAGGGTGCCCTGTTAACCCTAGAAACAGGATTGAGTGCCCATCATCTTGAGAGTTGCCTATTTCTGCAAGCATTGTGTCATTTACTTGGTTTCTCGAAGGGCCTTACATTTCGGAAGCTTATTCCTGACTGTTTCCTTTCTGAATTTAGCAACTTGCATGCTACGTGCATATTCCAAAGGGACTGGTGATTGGCATCCTGTCTGCGATGGTTAATTGTATGTGTCAACTTGACTGGCCTACAGGGTGCCCACATTAAACATTATCTCTGGGTGTGTGTTTCAGGTAAGATTAGCCTTTGAATCAGTGAACTGAGTAAAGGAGACTGCCCTCCTCCACGTGGGTGGGCGTCACCCAAGCCTTCGAGGACTCGAATAGAACAAAAAGGCAAGGGAAGTGGGAATTTGCTCTCTCTGCCTGACTGCTCGAGCTGAGACATCAGCCTTCTGTCCTCAGTTCACCACGGCCTAAACCTGCTGGGCTCAGGTGATCCTTCTGCCTTGGCCTCAAGAGTAGCTAGGACTACAGGTGCATGCCACCACACCCAGCTACTTTTTAAAAAATTTTTTTGTAGAGACGAGGTCTTGCTATGTTGCCCAGGTTGCTCTCCAGTGATCTTCCCACCTCGGCCTCCCAAAGTGCTGGGATTACAGGCATGAGCCTCTGTGCCCAGCTCAAATGGACCTTTTGTACTGCTGTCCCAGTTCTCACAACTACACCACCTGTCTTTTGGTCTCCAGCTGGCAGACAGACTGTGGGACTTCTCAGCCTCCATAAGCATGTGAGCTAATATAATCAATCATAATTATATAGATATATACAGTAAGCCCTTCATATCCATAGGTTCCCCATCCATGGATTCAACAAAAGCACAGAACATTAAAAAAATATTAAAAAAAAAAGTATCAGTCAGGCGCAGTGGCTCACGTCTATAATCCCAGCACTTTGGGAGGCCAAGGTGAGAGGATTGTCTGAGCCCACAGGTTCGGGGCCAGCCTGGGCAACTTGACGAGACCTCATCTCTACAATAAATCAAATAATTAGTTAGGTGTGGTGGCGTGCGCCTGTAGTTCCAGCTACTCAGGAGGTTTGTGTGTTGCTTTCCATTTGATCTTCCCATCTTGGCCTCATGCCTCCACCCAGTTCTCTGGTGGCCTCATGTCCCCAGTCCCAGTCCCCAGACCCCTAGATTCAGCCTCTAGAGAATACATTTCTGGTCATTGAGGAGGAAGGAGGAAGCATCTTTCTGTCGGACTCAGTGGAATGGGAGAAGGAGTCTGGCTAACTTGTCCATGGGCAAGTTCAATCAACAACGATTAGGTGGGTTAGGGATTGTGTTCAACTGGCCCTGACAAAACCTGACCACAGTGGTTTAACCAGATGATTGTTGATTGCAAATAACAACAAGAAATCTGGGTCGCTGCCTGAGGTGACACAGAGGGCCCATCTTCTTCTCTTTCCCTTCTGCTGCTCTCAGCATGTGACTGTCACATTCATGGGACTTCTAGGCACTTAAAAACTTTTTTTTTAATATTTAAATTTTTCAACTCTTTTAGGGCTAACTTTAGTATTATTATTTTATATATATTTATATTAGAGTTGGGGGTACAAATGAGGATTTCCTACATAAGTAGGTTGCATGCAGGTGAAGTGGGGGCTTCCAGCTGGCCCCCTCTCCCCCGATAGTGGACCAGGTACCCGGTGTGTTACTATGTGTCCCCCTCCCCCCTTCTCCTTCCCTTCCCCAGCAGTGCCCAGTGTCTGCTGATCCCACCCTAGTGTGACCAGTGTTCAGGGGCTCGCTTAAGAGTGAGAACATCCAGTATTCAGTTCTTTGTTTCTGTGATAATTCGCTTAATGTGATGGTCTCCAGCTGTATTCAAGTTGCCGTGAAGATCATGATTTTGTTCTTTTTTATAGCTGTACAATATTCTACCACTTATATGCTTTGGTCACTACTGGGGCAGAAGGAATGAGGAAGGACAAAGAGAAAAAGGCTCTTGCCAGCTCAGTCTGCCCCTTTAATTCAGAAAGTGCTCTAGTTTCCCTGGAAGTCCTACGAAGTGGACTTTCATCTGACAGAGCTGGATCATGTGGCTGCCCCTAGTGGCAAGAGAGTCTGGGAGGTAAAGTTTTTATTTTAGCGGTATACACTGTTGTGGCCCTGAATAAAAGCAAGGTCTCTTGGTAAGAAGGAAGGCAGGTACAGTGGTTCACGCTTGTATCCCTGCACTTTGGGAGGCTGAGGTGGGAGGATCACTTGAAGCCAGGAGTTTAAGACCAGCCTGGGCAACATAGTGAGAGCCTGTTTCTTCCATCTATCTATCTATCTATCTATCTATCTATCTATCTATCTATCTATCTATCTATCTATCATCTATCATCCTCTCTCTATCATCTCGTTTATCTACCTATGTATCATCTATCTATCATCATCTATCTATCATCTGTCTATCATCTATCTATCTATCTATCTATCTATCTATCTATCTATCTATCTGCTGGGCATGGTGGTGCATGCCTGTAGTCCTAGCTACTTGGGAGGCTGAGGTGGGAGGATTGCTTGAGCCCGTGAGTTTGAGGCTGCAGTGAGCCATGGTCATGCCACTGAATTCTAGCCTTGGACGACAGTGAGAACCCGTTGTCCCCCTACCCCCAAGAGAAGCAAGGATGCCAGGCTATTGGGGAGACACTTGGCAGTGCTTATCACGTCTGTCTCCCCACCTTTGATGACTCCTGTGCTTCTAAGTCTCTCAGGGGTTCTCCAGAACAAATAGTTTCACCTCTCAAGTAGATTATAACTCCTTTTAGTCTGCCATTTGCTTTTCACCATTCAAAGTGACCTCTTATCTGCCACTGTCTTCTCTTCCCTTCTCCCTGTTCTTGCTCTTCTTTTAAATATTGTTTATTGCTGAGAGTGGTGGCTCAAGCCTGTAATCCCAGCACTTTGGGAGGCTGAGACAAGGGGATTGTCTGAGCGCAGGGATTCGAGACCAGCTAGGCAACTTGATGAGACCTTGTTTCTACAATAAATAAAAAAATAAGCTGGGTATGGTGGTGTGCTCCTGTAGTTCTAGCTGAGGTGGAAGGATTGCCTGGGCCCCACCACTGCACTCCAGCCTGGGCAACAGAGTGAGACTCTGACTCAAAAAAAAAAAAAAAAAACATATATAGCTTATTTTCATTTTAGGGAGTTTTGGAAGGGAGGGGTGGCTCATTCGTGTGATTAATCTACCATTTAAAACCACTGGTTGACTAGAACCCCAAGGAGGTGATTCTAACTTTTGTGGCTTTGGGTGTTCTAGGAGGAGACCTAGGGTGGGAGCAGGCAGAGTCAAGGAGAGGAGGAGGGACTGTGCAGAGAAGGGAGGTGGGACCAGAGGAAGAGGGCCTGGGCAGGGAGGGGCTGGGCCAGAAGTGAAGGAGACATGTTGGAGAGACAGTGGAAGGGAGCATGGGGGTAGGAGGGAAGGAGGAAGAGAAGGAAAGAAGGAAGAAACTGACATCTTCCAAAGGCCCATTAGGGGCCCACCACTGGCAGGCAGTCTTTACAGCGTTCCTCTCGATCTGAGTTCTGACTGGTCATTGTGGACACTAGCCAGGGGGTCTCCTCTTATCTGGGCCTACAGACCCTCCCGAGATTTGAGGTCTGGGAGTCTCATTGGGAGGGGAGTGATGATATAAAGAGAATACAGGAGTGGGGGGGAAATCACATTTTTTTACTCCATTGCATACCGTTAAATTTTTTTTTTAATTTTAAAGATGTGGGGTACAATTGCATACTGTTTTAAAAAAATCGAATGGAACAAAATAATTTCATATGAGAGCTCTGGTCTCTGCTCTCCCCCTTCCTGTGCCCATCTCCACCACTCTGGCGTGACTACCCAGGTCAACCACCTTAAGGCTTTTTGGTTTTATCTTCTGGGAATTTGTGGCACATCTCCTATTAATACTCGTACACACTGACAACTCCCTGATTTAACAATGCGAGTCATTGCTTATTGGCATTCGGCTTGGCTGGATGCAGGTTTGACTCGTTCACTGCCTCTTCTCTTTTGCTGTTTTTTTCCTAATTAAGTTTTTCATTGTAAATCTAAGTAATATACTCTTTTTTCCAATATATCACTTTTAATAATGGCTGGTAAACAAGATGGAAGATCAACAGAATACAGAGAACTTGAACAAAAAAATAAACTAATTGGACCCAGCAACATATAGTGCTTAAGAATACTCCTCCCACCAATAGAGGAAGAAGACACATTTTTCTCAAATGCACATTGAACATTCTCTAGGGTTAATTAGAATTTAGTCCACAAAAGAAGTGTTAATAATTTTTTAAAAGTTGAAATTAAATAAAATATAATATCTTATCCAAGCAAATGAAAGAAAACTAGAAATTAACATAAGTCTAAGTAAAATACTCTTTAAAAAATTTTTATTATAAAGATATGGGGTACATTTCAGGGTTAGGTATAGAAATATTGATCATTCAGGTACCCTTGCAGTTCCCTCAATTGCCACACCCACCCCCAGTAAAATACTCTTAACTTTTAGTTCTATCATCTAGAAACAGCCTCTGTAAGATCAGGATGTCGGTGCTATATCCTTCCCTTCATTTCTTCCCCTTATATCTCTTTCCTCCCTTAATATGGAACTATGTCTTTTTTAAAAAAAATTTATTTTAGAATTGTGGGGTGCATGTGAGGATTTGCTACATAAGTAAATTGTGTGCAGGTGAGCCCTCTCTCCCTCTGGTAGTGGACATGGTACCCAACGGGTGGTTGTGTGGGCCTTATACACCCCCCCCCACCCCTGGCTAGTAGTGTCCAGTATCAGTTGTTCCCACCTTTGTGCACCCATGCCCAATGGTTAGGGCTCGCTCATGAACGAGAACATGCAGTATTCAGATTTTTGTTTCTGTGATAGTTCACTTAGAATGATGGTCTCCAGCTGCTTCCATGTTGATGCAAAGGACATGATTTTGTTCTTCTTTATGGCTGCATAGTATTCTATCATGTTTCTATACTGGAACTATGTCTTAAGTGCTTTGACTACACATTGACTCTAAAAGCCAGAGATCCATAACTTGTGTTTGTATTATTGTGACTTTGTGAAATGTGTTCACTGAAGATATGTATTGTGTGATGATAATCCTTGCTTTGCATATCGTTGGTTTCTCCTGAAGTTTCTTTCATTTTCTGCCTTATCAGATCTTTAATTTGTTGCAGTATAAAATTCCTGACATCCTCCTCTTTTCCTCCTGTGTAGCTCCTGGGTCTGTTGCCCCCTCTCTCCTGAAGACCTCATCTCATTTCTCTTGAGTTGGATCCAGGCTGGGTGTGGTGGCTCAAGCCTGTAATCCCAGCACTTTGGGAGGCTGAGGTGAGGGGATTGCCTGAGCCCACGGGTTTGAGACCAGCCTGGGCAACTTAGCGAGACCTCATCTCTACAATAAATAAAAAAAAAATTAGCCAGGTGTGGTATCATGCACCTGTAGTTCCGGCTACTTGTAAGGCTGAGGTGGAAGGATCGCCGGAGTCCAGCAGGTTGACGCTGGGGTGGCCGTGAGCGTGCCACTGCACTCCAGCCTGAGTGACAAAGTGAGACTCCAACTCAAAAAAATAACAAAAGCAAAAGACAGTTGGATCCAGCACCTTCTGGGTTGGTTCCTCAGCTTGCAGATGGCGTACTGTGGGATTTCTCGGCTTCTATAACCACGTGAGCCAACTCCCATAATAAATCTCCTGTGTAACTATACATGCATCCTATTGATTCTGTTTCTCTGGGGATCCCTGGCTAATAATACACGGTTCTTGTCCACTTTGTTGATTTACGCCCTCATTTCGCTGGAGCATGTTCTCAAGTGACCCTCTAAGAGAATCATTGTTCTATGTCTTAGCATGCCTGAGTGTGTGTTAACTTTGTTCAAAAGGCATCTATGATTTTTGACTATCTACAGAACAAAAGCGATATTAAAAAAGGAGGGCTCACAGCCTCCCAAAGTTTAGCCTTAATTGCCTTTGCATACTTTTTTCCCCACCCCCTCTCCCCTTTATGGTACTTGATGTTCTTGCCACACTGATTTGATGTCCTTTTTTTTGAGTCGGTGTCTGACTCTGTTGCCCAAGCTGGAGTGCAGTGGCATAATCACAATGATCACGGCTCACGGCAGTCTCGACCTCCTGAGCTTAGGTGATCCTTCTGCCTCAGCCTCCCTAGTAGCTGGGACTACAGGCGTGTGCCAACCATGCCTGGCTAATTTTTATTTTTTGTAGAGACGAGGTCTTGCTATGTTGTCCAGGCCGGTCTCAGACTCTTGGGCTCAAGCAATCCTTCCACCTTGGCCTCCCAAAGTGCCGGAATGACAGGCGTAAGCCACTGCACCTGGCCTATTACTAGCCCTATAACTCTTTATATATTTTTAGCTATCTACCTACCTATCATTGTTTTCTCATCCTAGATTTCAGGTTTTTCTTGGGCAGATAGTGTGTCTGGAGCCCACCTGGCCTCTCTGGCACAGAATTTTTGCCAAGCAAGTTCTCAATAACATTTGTGCTGTGGCCAATAATGGGAGTGGGGAGATAACATGGTGATAGCAGGGTTTGAATCTGTTATTTCCTGATGGGATAAATGAAACAATCTTTTGGCTGGGAATTCATAGACTGGGCTGAAGATACTTCTTTCACCTCTTACTGAGACTGTCACCTCTTGCTGTCCTTATCAGGGGGGGTGAATGAAATACAGGGGCTGTCCCCCACCGAGCCTCTGCCCCCCACCCACCTCCAATCCAGAGTCGCAGGGTGCAATTACAGGCTCTGGCCACAAGGAGGCGCTGTTCCCTAGGGATCGGCCGGCGGAGGCTTCGCGGTCAGGAAGTTGGCCTCTGATGGGAGTCGTCTTGGTCTGTGGCCACCCTTCTTTGATACGAGTAGGATCGCGCCCCGCGTAGCTTCCCGCGTAACCTGCACCTTCCTCTTCTCACGCAGTCATAGATCTTGGATCCCACGCCACGTCAGCGCAGGTATAGCCTAGATGGCTTACATCCCTGGCAACTGTGAAACACTTGTGATGGTCATGAGGGTCCCCGCATGGCCATCCTGACCCACTCCACCTCTCCATGGGCGACGGGTCCTCCCCTTCTCGGAGAAAGGGCGGACTTACCTGGCGCCGAAGGTGGCTTCTTGGACATGTGAAGCTTTGCCCAGTCCAGGCTGTCCCAGGGGCTGCCCTGCACGCAGATTGAGTCTCTCCCCCACCCCGCCACCCGCCTCTTCCTCTGCCAGGGGGAGGATGGGGACCCTCTGGGGTGTGATCGTCTGCGATTGTTACAACACTCCTGAATGTAGGGAAGAGAGAGAGTCTCGTTTTCCGCCTCCGCATCTGCTGTGCCCCTGCCCCCTCCCTGTCTTAAGCTCCCTGGAGCAGGCCTGGAGATGGAGGCCAGTTCTGTCAACGGCTCAGCCTGTGGGTTGGAAAGCTCACTTTGGCCTCGAACCCGGCTTTACGGAGGCGATCTTTTGACGTCTGTTTTTACTCCCGTGCATCTCTTTCACTTGATTCAGGACTCCGAAGAGATGCGATGACGTCATAACAAAGCAACAATGTGGGCGGGCTCTGAAGGCAGAAGGCCCAGGTTTTATTCCCGCTCTTTTCATTCAATTTACCAACTCTGGGATCTTTGGGAAACCCTCTCTGAGCCGAAGTTTACTCATCTGGAACATGGGCTATTTAAGCAGGGGGTATAATGAGGCCAAGCACCGTGTCTCATGCCTGTAAACCCAGCACTTTGGGGGGCTGAGGTAGGAGAACCGCTTGAGGCTTGGAGCTTGAGACCAGCTTGGGCAATGTAGTGAGACCTCTTCTCTACAAAAATATAAAAAAAATTAGCTGGGCGTGGTGATGCTGCACCTGTAGTCCCAGATACCAGGGAGGCTGAGGTGGAAGGATTGCCTGAGCCCAGGAGGTTGAGGCTGCAGTGAGCTGTGATCATGCCACTGCACACCAGCCTGGGTGATGGAGTGAGACCTTGGCTCAAAAAAAAAAAAAAAAAAAAAGAAAAGGAAGAAAGAAAAAGGAAAAGAAAAAATAAATTGTGGGTATCTGAACTTAACACTTTGCCTGCCACATAGTCAATGCTCAATAAATGTTAGCTATTATTGTTTTGGCCTGTGTTTTGAAACAGTTAAAACGGCATAGAAATTAACTGATTCTTGAAGAATAGTGCAAATTAGTACATACACTGGGTTGGCAGCCTTTTGTGAGTTAGAGCAGGGTTCACAAGTCATGCTCCATGGGCCAAATGTATCCCTGCACCTTTTTTTAAGGAGGGTGTATAATCTGAAAGCTAACAATGGAGTTTATATTCTATTTTTATTTTTATTTTTGAGTTGGGGGTCTCTCACTTTGCTTCCTAGACTGGAGTGCAGTGGCATGCTCACGGCCACGGCAGCCTCGACCTGCTGGGCTCAGGTGATTCTTCTGGCTCAGTCTTCCAAGTAGCTGGAGCTAAGGCACGCGCCACCACGCCCAGCAAACTTTTTTATTTATTGTAGAGATGAGGTCTCACCAAGTTGCCCCGATTGGTCTCGAACGTGTGGGCTCAGGTAATCTTCTCACCTTGGCCTCCCCAAGTGCTGGGATTATAGGCATGAGCCACCATGCCCAGTCAATTTTATATTTTTAAATAGTTAAACAGAACCAAAAGAGGAATGATATTTTGTGACACATGGAAATTATGTGAAAATCAAATTTCAGTGTCTGTACATAAATAAAGTGTTCTTGGAAAGCAAATATGCTCACGTGAAAAGAAATCCAAGATGGAGATAGTTATGTTAGTGGTATCTGAAAAGGAACCGGGACGGCAGGAGCAGTTGGACCCCAGGCATGCGCACACTGGAGTGGAATTTGATCCGCGGAACTGGGCCAAATTATAAACGTGCTGAAGAAGCAGCTCTGTCTGATTTAAACTGCTTGTACTGGGCCTGACCACAAATCCCTGGAGAGATACCTGCACCAAAATAAGCTAATCATTGCCTAGAAACATTCTAAGCTGTCAGCCAGCCACCATGGATCATGGACGTGCTCTATTCTCCCGCTGGGTAAACGTCCAGTCAACCTTTATAAATGTCTGCTCAGCCTCACCTGGACAGGACATGGTTTAGCTGCAGCTAGGTTTGTGTCTCTCAAATCGCAGTTCCCAAGACACTGATTAAAGCACCTTCTTTTTTTGTTTGCTGCCTGCAATGTTGGCCTTATTTCTTTTTTTTTTCTTTTGAGTTGGAGTCTCACTCTGTCACCCAGGCTGGAGTATCGTGGCACACTCACAACCAGCCCTGCATCAACCTGCTGGGCTTCAGCGATTCTTTCTTCTCAGCCTTCCAAGTAGCCAGAACTATAGGCGTGCGCTACCACACCCAGCTAATTTTTTGATGTGTGGTAGAGGCGATGTCTTGCCAAATTGCCTTGGCTGGTCTCAAACCCATTGCTCAGGCAATCCACTTGCCTTGACCTCCCAAAGTGCTGGGATTATAGGCTGAGCCACCGAGCCGGGCGATCTTATTTCTTATTCGTGGACACTTCTGTGTTACAGATCATCTCTGGCTGCTTCCAGGCTACAGTGGCAGGGCTGAGTAGCTGCAACTGAGACCAAAGGACCCACGAAGTCTGAGACATTTACTACCTGGACCTTTACAGAAAGTTTGCTGACCCTGAGTTGGATGATGGACATTTAAATTTTTTTTTAATGCTTATGAGTCTTTTTCAGAAATATGGTTAGAGAGAGGGGAATTCTCTTCTTTGCAGGAGATAATGGCATAACTAATTAGAGAGAGTGACAGTTAGTGAGCAAATATTTTGATTAGATCATCACTGAGTCATCTATTAGTATAGCGCTGTGTACAGCAGTGTATTAGTCAGGGTTCCCCAGAGAGGCAGAACCCATGGGAGATTCTCTCTCTTTCTGTCTTAGGGTATTAGGGGAATTGGTTCATGTAATTATGGAGGTGGAGAAGTCCCATGTTATGCCGTCTGTAAGCTGGAGAATTAGGGAAGCCTGTAGTGTGGCTCAGTCCAAGTCTGAAGGCCTCAGGCCAGGGAAGCTGATACCGTAACTCTCAGTCTGAGGTCAAAGGCCTGAGAAACTGTGAGATAACTGATGCTAGTTCTAGAGTCCAAAGGTCAGAGAACTTGAAATCCTGATGACCTAGATAAAGACAGAAAGACAGAGGGAGAAAGAGAAAGTGAAAGAGAGATAGAGAGAAAGAGAGAGACAGAGAGAAAGAGAAAGAGAGGAAAGACAGAGAGAGAGAGGAGAAAGGAGAGAGAGAAAGAGAAAAGGAGAGAGAGAGAGAGAGAGAGAGAGAGAGAGAGAGAGAGAGAGAGAGAGAGAGAGAGAGAGAGAGAGAGAGAGATCGCTTATGTTTCCTCTGCCTTTTTGTTCCATGTAGGCCTCAGTCGATTGGATGGTGCCTGCCCTCGCTGGGTGAGGGTGAATCTTCCTCAAGTCCATGGATTCAAATGCCAATCTCTTCTGGAAACACCCTCACAGACACGCCCAGAAATAATGCTTTACCAGCTATCTGGGTATCTCTTAATCCAGTCAAGCTGTCACCTAAAATTAACCTTCGTAAGCAGGAAAACCTTAAAAATGAAGCCTGAAGTTTTCCACTTCTGGGCACCTCAGGGTCAAGGGCCCACCCCAAAATCCCTGTGGTTTGTGGGTACATAGGGCAGTCCTGGCAACCTCACTTGTTTCTTCTGAGCTGAACTGACACTATTACCCTCCCTATGCTCAAGTACATCAAGACCATTCTCTTCCAGGACACACTCCTACTACTGATGAATGGGAATAAATAATGTATGTGAAAGTATTTTGTGAGATGTAGACTAGAGTACAATGTTGGATATAAACAGGCTTGGCTAAGTCTGTGTGGTTTGCTTGACCAACCCTGGCCCTGCCTCTGCTGCTCCCAGCTGTGGCCTTCTTCCTGGTGATCCTGGGCTCCTTCTCGGCTGCTGATGTTGGGTTCTGCCCTCTGGACAGCGAAGGGCATGCTCGCTCATCCCAAGCTGCCTTTCACAGTCAGCGTTTCTGTTGTTTAATTTTTGTCAACAGAGCACATCTCTGCATGATGGCAACCCAGCTTCCTCCTGTCAATGCACAACGACCTAATGCCCTGTCATTGGGAAAGGGTGGGCAGGGGATGCAGAAGAAGCTAGGCAGTCAATGATGAAATACCACTTTGGGAGGTGGCAGGGAGAGGATTGCCTGAGCTCAGGGGTTCGAGACCAGCCTGAGCAACATGGCGAGACCTCATCTCTAAAATAAATAAAAAAATTAGCTGGGTGTGGTGGCACATACCTGTGGTTCCGGCTACTTGGAAGGGTGAGGTGGAAGGATTGACTGATCCAGACTAGGCAACAGAGTGAGACTCCAACTCAAAAAAAAAAAAAAAAAAAAGGAAGTTTAAGTGGAAAGTTTCCTGGAACTAAAAGTGACTGCACAGAATGTCACAAAATGCTAATCCCTGTGCTAATGGAGCACAACTTTTTTTTAGAGACGAGGTCTTGCCATGTTGCCCAGTGGGCTCAGGCAATCCCCTTGTCTTGACCTCCCAAAGTGCTGGGATTACAGGCATGAACCACTGTGCCCGGCTAATGGAGCACATCTTTGAAGGACTCAAGTAGCCGTAAACACAAAGGCCTTCAGACTATGAACTCCAGGAGGACGGAAGCCTTATCTGTCTTCCTCACTGTTATAGTCTTAGAGTTCAATAGAGGATCTGGCCCATGGTGGATATTCAATAATGATCTGTTGAATGGAAAAAGGCAGAAATAACACTGTAGGAAAACTAAGGTGACTCATGGCCCTGACATTGTGGCAGTTACACACCATTCATTGGAAAGAATAATGGAAATAACAGTCACATCTGTGCCTTTACCTCTGTCCTATTTTTCTTTTGGATTTATCACCTAGACATTTAAAGCTGCCCTCTGGGCTTTTACAAACAATTTGAATAATTGTTTTGGATAATTCGAGCACCTCCTTAAGAGCAAGCAAAATCAAGCTGCCGGAGGTTGCAAAGAGAATTAGGAGTCCTAATTTACAAGCTGGGAGCTGTATTTTACTAAATAGATGAATAGAACAGGCAGTGAATAAACTTCCACGATGTCAGATGCTTTCTAATGACCGTAGGCCACTGTTCACTGTAATTACTTTCCCACATGCTACTACCAACAATTTATCATAAGCATTGATCAAATATTAATGGTATGCACAGCCCTGGGCTCTGTAGACATCGTGGAGAACACAAAAGGAATAGGACATTTCTGCAAAGCACTTTCAGTCTAGTTTGAGTTGCAAGTATATGTACTCAAATGTATGAGGCTGAGCACAATTGGCAAGTGCAGTGGTTCTAGACCTTTGTTCTGACTCCACAGAGTTCACATGGGCCACATGGTTTTTTTTTTTTGAGTTGGAGTCTCAATCTGTCACCCAGGCTGGAGTGCAGTAGCATGCTCACGGCCACTCCAGCGCCAACCTGCTGGGCTTTGGTGATCCTTCCGCTTCAGCCTTCCAAGTAACTGGCACTACAGGCATGCACGCCACGTCTGTCTTACTTTTTATTTATTGTAGAGACGAGGTCTCACCAAGTTGCCTGGGCTGGTCTTGAACCCGCGGGCTCAGGCAATCCACTCATCTCAACCTCCCAAAGTGCTAGGATTACAGGCTGAGCCACCGAGCCTGGCCGGGCCACATGTTTTTAAAAGGAACATTTCATTACAGACAGTGGTCCTCATTAAACACCTGGAAAGAATGGAGATAAGAGGGCCACCTGTAGTCATAGTTATAATGTATTAATGGTCAATGTACACTCACTGTTTACTACGGACCAGGGACTATGTGAGTCATTTTAAGCAATACCCCATTTGATTTCTACAACAATGGTATGAAGTAGTTATTATTTTCTCTATTTTACAAACAAGGAAACTAAGATTAGGTTGAGTAACTTGATCAAGGTGACACAGCAAGAGATTGGATCAAGTGCACGTGATGCCTGGGCCTATTTAATTTAATTTAATTTAATTTTTATTTTTTTGAGTTGGAGTCTCACTCTGTCACCCAGACTAGAGTTCAGTGGCCCAATCAGGGTCACTACAGCCTCAAACTCCCAGGCTCAAGTGATCTTTCCACTTGAGCCTCTAGAGTAGCTGGGACTACAGGTCCATGCGCCCAGCTACTTTTTTCACTTTTTGTAGAGGCCTTGCTATGTTACCTAGGCTGGCCTCAAACTCTTGGACTCAAGCAGTCCTTCTGCCTCAGCCTCCCAAAATGCTGGGAGCGATTTTTTTTTCTCTTTTAATTTTTATTTTGAGATTGTGGGGGGTACAATTCAGGGTTAGGTATACAAATGTTCATTGTGCAGGTACCCTTATTGATGAGGTGTGCCCCCCCTTCCCCAGGTGGATATTGACTACTGTCAATCCCAGCTACCCACCCCCCTCCCTGCAGTTTCCTGCTACTTTCAATCCCTTTTCTACAGTGATACAGTAGCTGTTCAAGGTTCACTTATGAGTGAGAACATGTGATACTCATCTCTTTGTTTCTGAGCCACGATCTTCACATGATGTTACATAGTTGTTTGTATGTCTCTGTTTCTATTAAATGGGAAACTCACTGAGGTTGATATCATGGCTTTTTATGGGAGAATAAATTTGATCCTGTACAGGGATCTGTAAGCTCAGGGCAGCATTGCCTGATGATGGTTTCACTAGGAAACCTTTCAGGAACAGAAAATTTTCCCTCAATGTACTTGGAAAGACTAGATTGCTCCTTGGGATGGCCTGTTTGACCCAGAAGAACAGTTGCATTATCTGAATGGACAACTTTCTGTTGTGAGGAGTCCAGCTCACCCATGGTGTCATGGTGTGCCCATTTTTTTGCCTTCCTTATCTTAGCCAAAGAGAAGGGTGCCGGCCAGGTGCAGTGACTCAAGCCTGTAATCCTAGCACTATGGGGGGCCAAGGCAAAAGGATTGCCTGAGTTCATGGGTTTGAGACCAGCCTAGGCAACATGGTGAGACTTTGTCTCTACATTAATTAAAAATTAGCCAGATGTGGTAGCCCACGCCTGTAGTTCCGGCTACTTGGAAGACTGAGGCAGAAGGATCACCTGAGCCCAAAGGTCGATGCTGGGGTGGCACTCCAGCCTGGGCGACAGAGTGAGACTACAACTCAAAAAAAAAAAAAAAAAAAAAAAGCAGGGGATAACGGCACCGCGGCGGGTGGGGGAACGGTGT